>VIAB01007959.1:18902-29494 GCA_009801035.1 Oophaga pumilio
CCAGAAGGGCAGAAAACTGAGATAGACAAAAACAAATTCCACAGAAATAAATAGCAAATAGCTTATCTGAAAGTTGCAGTACAAGCAGGAAGCAAGGTCACTTCCAAAAGAGACCATGAAGCAACAAATCACCGGCGAGGATCATGGGAAGGTAGCTCACTTATATCTCCCCAGTCAGTCCCACCTGATTGCCACTCATCGCCCCCAGGTGATGGACTTCTGTTAGTCAAGGCAGCTTCATTACTATCAGCAGCCACCAAACTCAGAAGTCAGATCCAGAGTGCTCACAACGTGATGTGTGGCTAAGCAGTACTGTACAGCCACATATGGGTTATTTCTATATTAAGCTGAAATTGTGGGACTTATTTTGATGCCATTTCTACCCATTTTCCAGTGAAAAAATGTAAAATTTGGGGCTAACACACAATCTTCCGGGTAAAAATGTAAATTATTTTTTCTTTGCTGCCCAATGGTTTCAATTTTTTTGATCCACCTGTAGTGTCAATATGATCACTGCACCCCTAGATGAATTCATAAAGAGATGTATTTTGTTAAATAGGGCTACTTATGGGGAGTTCTGCTGTTCTGGCACCTCAGGAGCTCAACCAATCTAACATGGCACCATCAAACCAGTGCAGCAAAATCAGTACTGTAATATGGCACTAATTCTGAGCTTTACACTGTGCCTCAGAAATAGTTTTTTGACCACATATGGTGTATCGTGTACTCAGGAGAAATTGCTCAACAAATTTTACCCTTGTGAAAATGCAAAATTTGTGGCTAAAAAACATTTTTGTGGGAAAAATGTGATTTTTTTTATTTTCACTGCTGAACATCAAACTTCTGTGAAGCACCTGGGGTTTCAAGGTATTCACCACACATATAGATAAGTTTCCTGAGGGGTCTAGTTTCCAAAATGTTGTCACTTGTGGGGAGTATCCACTGTTTAGACACATCAGGGGCTCTCCAAATGCAACATTTTGCATTCAAAAAGTCAAATAGTGCTCCTTCCTTCTCAAGCCCTTCTGTGCACCCAAACAGTAGTTTTTCCCCCATATTTTGGGTATCGGCGCACTCAGGAGAAATTGAAAAACAAATTATATGGTGCAATTTCTTCTGTTACTCTTAAGAAGATGCAAAATTTTGAGCTTAAATTTATTTTTGTGGGATGAATGTGATTTTTTTTATTTTACTGCTCAACGTTATAAACGTCTGTGAAGCACTTGGGGGTTCAAGGTGCTCAATACATATCTAGATAAGTTCCTTGATGGTGTCACTTGAAGGGGGTTTCAACTGTTTGAGCACATCAGACATGACATGGCGCCCGCCAGTTATGCTAGCAAATTTTCACTCAAAAAGTGAAATGGCGCGTCTTTCCTTCTGAGCCCTGCTGTGCGCCCAAACAGTGGTTTACCACCACATATCAGATATCGGCATTCTCAGGAGAAATTGTACAGCAAATTGTATGGTCCATTTTCTCCTGCTACCCTTGCAAAAGTAAAAAAAAATAGGTCTAATGGAATTTTTTTGTGAAAAAAGTTAAATGTTTATTTTTCCTTCCATATTCCATTAATTCCTCTGAAGCACCTGAAGGGTAGGGTTTTGTAAATGTTGTTGCAAAAATGAGAAATCGCTGGTCAAATTTTAACCTTTATACCTTCCTAACAAAAAATTTTTTTTTTTCAAAAATTGTGCTGATGTAATGTAGACATGTGGGAAATGTTATTTATTAACTATTATGTGTGACCTGACTCTGATTTAAGGGCATAAAAATTAAAAGTTTGAAAATTGTAAAATTTTCAAAATTTTCACCACATTTCTGATTTTTCAAGGATAAATTTAAGTCATATCAAAGAAATGTTACCACTATCATGAATTACAATATGTCACTAAAAATTTATCTCTGAATACGTCGGATCCATTGAAGAGTTATGACCTCAGAAAGTGACAGTAGTCAGAATTGAAAATTTCGCCTTGTCGGGAAGGTGAAAACAGGCTTTGGGGTGAAGGGGTTAAACAATTGTAAGTACCACAACAACATGGTTGTTGCTGCAAATTGTACTCCATGTATGTACCATTGTATTGCCTTCTTTATTAACCCTTTCACCCCGACGCCTGTTTTCACCTTTCTAACATGGCCCATTTTTTTCAATTCTGACCAGAGATAACTCTGGAATGCTTCAACGGATCCCACTGACTCTGAGATTGCTTTTTCGTGACATATTGTGTTGAAATATTATTATTGCCTGTAATCTCATGAGAATTACTTACATTTCCTGCAAGGGGGCCAACAAAGAATTCACCTGTCTAGGCTGAGGTCTACGCCAAATTGATTGACCATGCATTTTACAAACAATGAAAGCTGGGTTGAAAACTTCATTCTTGTGCAGGCAAAAATTTGTTTGCATGTCCTACCAAGTTTTCATAGTACTGTACAGGCAACACACAACAACGAGACCCAAATAAGAGTCTCCATTTATGAAAAATTTGGCTTGTCGTGACTCAGGACGAAGCAAAAGGACGAGGAATAGTAGGAATATTAGGTGCTTTAAAAAAAAATAAAAAAGGCAAATTATAAAAGTAACAGTGGTGGACACACCTTCTGATTATTTCGCCACCAAGACACTGGTTACTAACTTCAGCAGCAGTAGCATCAGCAGCCACGGAAGATGTAACAGACTGCAATAATGCAAGATCAATGCAGCACACTGAAAACTACCCCATCATCTAGTCTGCCCAGTCTGAACTGGAGTGCAAAGGTCATTGGAGATTCATGACTTGTTCTTCTTGCTAAAAATTAGATGGTCTGGGGACATCCGGATGAACTTATCCACCAGGACACAACCATCAGCGCTGAAGACATGTTCTGAGAGCATGACAAAACCTCTTAGGCGTGACAGGCAAGCTTGCTTCTTCTGTTGCCTCCCACCAACCAACAGAGAGGGGATCATTATCCTCTTTATCTCTTCACTGTTATGCGCCCATTACTTCTTCCTCCTCATCCTCCTCCATTTGTTTACATTCAGTATCAGTTTGTATAGTACCACGAGCCCACTTCAAACACTGTAATCCACTCTCCTAGTGCACCCACCTGTGTGATGACAGTCTGAAACTTAGATTACGTGCTCCTCTGCTTTCTCCTCTTCCTCTGAGACCACCACATCCTCCCACAGACTATTCAAAGTGTGCTCCAGCATGTAGATCAGCGGAATAGTGATGCTGATGACATCTTAGTAGCCATTTTGAAACTATGCAGAAGGGTGTAGACCTCCTCCATCTATGCCCACTCCACAAGCATGATTTGCACCTAGTCTGTACTGTATTGGCTCAGGCTGTTAAAATAGCATACTGCATCAGGACTCTTCACTACTGCCAAAGTTGTTGTAACATGTACAGAATGGAATTCTACAGTTTTGGCACATTGCATATCAAACAGTTAACTGGTAGGTCGAGAGATCTCTGTAGCAATGCAAGTCGATAACCGGCGGTGTATGAATAGCGGAAGTGAGCACTCAGTGCTTTCTGCATCAGTGGATCCAGGCCAGGATAGTGGGGGAGAAATTGCTGTACCACTAGGTAGAGGACGTGAGCCATGCAAGGCACGTGTGCTAGGTTGCCATGCATAGGACCGCCACCAGGTTTGCACCGTTATCATACATGGTCTTCCTTGAATCCAGGTTCCTTGAATGCAGACATTGCTCAAATTCGGCCTGGATAGCTGTCCACAACTCTTGAGCTGTGTGACTGCGATCTCCAAGGCATAATAATTTAAACACTGCCTGATTGCGGTGAGCCCTTGATGCACAGTACGAAGGTGGGGTGGATTCTCTCTGCACTGTTGGAATGCATGTCTCATTAAGGGAGAGGTTGAGGGCAAAGGTGTTGCCCATAGAGGAGGTGGAGGAGGCAGAAGCAGTGTTGGAAGTATTAGATACAGAGGAGGAAGTGTTAGATATAGAGGTTTATCCCGAAAGCCTTGGGGATTAAAATAATTGTGGAGCAGGCCCTTTCCTGCCTTCCCCACAGCCACCAGAGTCACCCAGAGTCACCCAGAGTCACCCAGTGCCCAGTTAGCGATATGTAATGCCCCTGGCCCTGCTTTCTCATCCAGGTGTCAGTGGTGAAATGCAGCCTGTCAGATATATTTTTTTTCTAGGAACAGGTGATGTTGTCTGTGACATACTGGTGTAGCACAGGCACAGCTTTCTTAGAGAAAAAATAGCAACTGGGAAACTGGTACTGGGGGACTGCAATGGCCATCAGCTTTTGGAAACCGTCTATATCCACCATGCAGAAAGACAGCATTTCCATGGTAAACAGATTGGAGATGGTGAAGTTCAAGCTCTTATATTTTGCATATGTAGGAGAAAAAAATCTTTTACATGACCACAACTGTGGGACCAAGGACTGGCTGCTGCGCCAAGAGAAGGTGGAGTAGGGTGTATGAACTGCTGAACTGTGAGTGAGGTGCAGGCGGAGATGTTTTGGTGGATTGAGAAATATGTAACTTGTATGTAACTTCCGTAACAGCTGATAGGCTCTTACTCATCCTGACTGTAGCGGGTAAACAAGTGGATTTTCTGTGGCTGGTGACCTGTGAGAAAACACTTGACTCAGTCACAGAGAAGATAGGAGCAGCAGATATGGCTGATGGGACGGCCTGTGGCTGGCAAGGCCACTAGTCGGCATTTTAGCTCAGTGAGATTCCCATATTAAGGCATGTTGATTGCTCATGTGCTGGTTCATGTGGGTCATAGTCTAATTATTTGAATTTTTGACTCTACTGAGTAATTTTTTACAATTTTGGCAGAAAATAGGAGTTGTATCATCCTTTGTGGTCTCAAAAAAGGCCCAAGTTAGGCAACCCTTGCCACCCCTGCGAACTGTAGACCCGTGACCGCTGCTGCCCACAGCCAGAGTTGTGGCTTAGTTTAAAATGCTTGTCATGGTTGCATTACTCCAGGTCTGTGCGGGAAGCCGCATTGTAATCTCCTCATCCTCCTCCTCTTCAACCTTCTGTGCTGAGCGACTCAGCTGAGTTCACACCAAGTGAGATCTACAACCTCATCATCATCCTCTCTGTTCTCCTACTACTTGCCCTGAGAGTCACCCTCTTTCTTTTCCTGCATTGACAGCACCGTACAGTACTCATGCGCCTAAGGTATCTGAATCTCCTCCACCCACCAGGGATTAACATCTGGTGATGAGGGTCTGAATTCTGCTCAGATTCTACTTCTTCCGGTCCTGTATCCAACTGAAAAAAATTTTGGGCATCGGTGCAGATGCATTCCTCCTCTTGAGTCTGTGAATCTTTGGAGTAGACCATGGAATAGAATGTGTGAATAGCTCTGCAGACTCACCCATCTGTTTTTCCCAGTCAGTTGGGCGGTTGGAAAGTTGTGACTCAGGGGAACAAAGGGTAATTTGGGTGTTACATCTGAGGACTGTACTGTGTGTAATGTTAAGGTGGAGCAAGATGTAATGCTTGCCATCCACTGGAGCAGATGCTTTTTCTGGCCCTCATCTACAAGGCATACCACGGTGCGGCTGCCAAAGAAAGGCAGTCAAGTAGCCCATCTAGTAACAGAAGTTGTCAGTTGTCTTTGGATAGGACAAGCAGGTGTTTGTTCAGTAGAACTTTCATTCACATTAACACCTACCTCGAACACCAAGCCTATTTCACCTTCCACCATGTTCTCACTTTTTCCCATTCATGTTTGATGTACCCTTCCCATATCTTAACAAGCTGTTTCACAACCCTAGGCCCAGACCTGTCAGTCACCTGTCTCTAATTTAACAATTAGTATTTATGTGCTGAGAGAGCGTGGCTGGACCACAGAATTAGCACAAAAGATTTATATGCTGAAATATGGACTGGTTTCTCGAGCACAAAATTAGCAGAAAGGATTTATATGCTGAAATGTGGAGTGGCTGCGGTACCGCACAATTAGTACAAAGGATTGATGTGCTGAAATATGGACAGGTGGCTGGACCATACAATTAGCACAAAGGATTTAGATGCTGAAATATGGACTGGTTTCTTGACCACACAATTAGCAGAAAGGATTTATATGCTGAACTGTGGAGTGGCTGCGGTACCGCACAATTAGCACAAAGGATTGATATGCTGAAATATGGACAGGTGGCTGGACCATACAATCAGCACAAAGGATTTACATGCTGACATGTGGACTGGTGGCTCGACTACACAATTAGCACAAAGTAATTGAATGCTGAAATGTGGACTGATGGTTGGACCACACAATTTGTACAATGGATTTATATGATGAAGTATTGACTATTTTAACTAACTGAGAATAAACCACCTAGATAACTACCTGACTACTTGCAGCAGGAGTAGACTCACTAGGCTGTTACACTCACAAAGTAGCTCCGAAGTCAAATGTCTGCTTTTTATGTGGAGGGGAATTTGTGACTTTGGCAGCCAATGACACAAGCACTTGTGTCTGGACGTTGTGGATGGTTTGTGCTCCCTGATTGGCTGTCGGAATCTCCACACAATAACAAACAAAAAATAGGTAATATAAATATTGGTCAAAGATGGGGAAAATTTTACCCTATCAAAGTGCCTTGAATCTGTAAAAAAATAATTTGAAAAAAAAAAGTTATTTTTAGGTAGAAAAAAAGTTGGAGAATAAACAAATTCCTTAAGGTCTGTACCATAAGTGCTACATGTTTGAAAGACCAATTTAAGGACTGTCATAGCAATGTCATGTTCCATGACAATATATAGAGAAACCATATCTGCTATTAAGCCATATGAAAGATGATTGCCATTTTATATCACACAAAGCCTTGAGCATAGAGGTGGTACCATGTATGTATACAGTAATATTAACAATAAGCGATTGGAGGAGGCTGTTAGCCCAGGAGCAGAAATCTTAATTTATGGAGCCAGTGCCAGTGACTATAGGTCTAAAGGTTGAAGGGAAACCATCCTCATATATTTTAGGCAGAAAATGGAAGATTGCAGTAATAGGATGGGTGTTATGAATCAAATCTGTTTGTTTGCGGTTAACGATTGCTAGATTGACACCCTCGTCCATCAAAATGGACAGTTTAATGCCAAACTTAGAGGATGGATTAGAACCTAATTTTTTACAAGTAGTAACATCAGATAGCAAATTAATATTTACCATTTTATGCAAGGACAACCACTGCCCTCCATTGTCATCCTATCTTTATTTACCAGTTAAATTACTATGTGGTTTATCTAGAACCCTACTTTCAGACAGGATCATCAGTTTAGAATCAACATATTTTTGGAAACAGTCAAGGGAGATGCCACGGGACTGCACAGAGTAAAAAAATGAAATAGATGTAAAAAAAAAATTGAGTAATATCTCTATGGGAAATTCTCAGGGAAAAAATAACTTTGCAAAGCACGAAATCCGTAATAACATCTGTGCATAATTTGACTTGCAAATTTCTTTTAGGTTGTGTATTTTGTGGTCAATAACTGGTTTCTGTCTCAGTCAATGTAGTTAAAAAGTTTGTAAAATAAATTTCACTTGATGTTCCTTAGTAAATATAATAAATATTAAGGGAATATCAGGCACTAAATGAAAAAATTATGTGTAAGGACTCAAGAGAAATTTTGGGAAGTCTACAGTGATAGGAAAGTAATGGTCCAGCAAGCTAGAACTTATTATAACGAAAGAGTCAGTCTGATGGTAAAATGAAATGAGTTTGTTGCTGTTAGATTAGGCAGAGCAACAAAACTGGTTGGAGCTATCATTCTGAGTTAATTATTTTTTATAGCAAGGTTATTACTGTATCTATTTAAAACAGCAATTCTCATTTAAAAAATGCACCATCTCATTTGGAAGTTATTTTATGCAGCTCACACCTGGTATGAGAAGACTTCTACTGTGCAACACTGTTCAAAGTACGGTATACTATAGTGAAGTGATAAATGAAATGAAAGGTGACTTACTGAAGAATGATTTAAATTGACTTTCCTGCATACTTTCCAACTCTACAGAAATCTCTGGAAGAAAGGAAAACCTACTGGACTCTAGTTGGATTATGCAAATCTCCCAGGCACATAGTCAATCCAGACAAACAGTAACACTTCCTGAAGGGGTGTGAAAGAGGTTTAGTGAGTCATTGGACAAGTCAGGGTTGAGGCATAAATAGGCATGGTGAGGTCGGAAGGAGTGTGACCTGAAAAGGGAGCCTGTTTATGATGTGACAATTTTGCATACTGTGTACTCTATTGCCAAGACAGGATTACCAGAAAATTGTCAGATGTGTTTTACAGACTGTCCCAAGAATATTAAAATGCTGTAAACAAGACAAGTGCAATAACTTCCAAGATCACCTAGTAAAGAGTTGCAGTAAATGCTCTGGGGGCAATATTTTTTAAAATGACATTTCTTGGGACATCTATATTCAGTCACGCTAATCTCTGGAATATGTGATAATTAGGAATTAGAACTGAACAAACATATTCAAAGGACCTTGGTCCAACAGTGGTCTCGGTAAAACAATGATGTTGCTCTGGAACTACTAATCTGAAGAGGGGATGACAAAAAATAGAAAAAGGATTGCAGGACTACAGTCTAGTGACCATGGACCGCTGATGTGTCCACTAGACCAGGGTCTTGCAAACATTTTTGCTCATCTCTAGCTGGAATATGCCACCAATCAGTGTGAATCAGTGCATCACAATAAGGATAAGTATTGAGGGCCTGTAAGCCATTTACTCAAGTGTACACGGATTGGGGACTCGTAGAGGAGAACTTGTACCTGTACATTTACACTACAGTTTTTTCACCTGTGTTGCATTTACTAAACTGCTATCGACCCATGCCAAGATGAGATCCAGTTTTGGATGGCTGTAAGAATATTTCACTTTTACTGCATTTTCTGTGTAATGCACAGAGACTTAAATTTCTGACTTTTATATGTAAGGATATGCTTATCTGAATTACGTATCTAGTTATTTTTCATTCATTTTAATCTTTTTCCATTTTCAGCTAAAATTTCAAAGGATTCAGAACCAATTATTAAATTTCAAAACAGTTACGGTCTCATGTGAGAATATTTTTAAGATTGATCATTGGTCTTGGAACAAATTAAGAATATAACCTTTTGACCACTGTATATTTTCTACAAAAAAGTATTATAGAAACTTATAACATATAATTACAAAGCATACAAAAACTGACAGATTCTTCTTAAACTAATTGGAAACTTTAATCTCAGCAGCACAGGACCTTTGCATTGAACATTCAGTCAGGAACGGCACAAGCTTGAATCCCTTGCACATGGGACTGAAAACCAATGTATTTAAATAGTATATTCCAGTAGTTCAAGCAGAGAACTCCTATCTACATTTACTGTCATGTGTTTAATAAGACGCATATAGAGTTGAAAAAAATAGAAATGTGCAAGTAATGCAAATGTTGTAATGGTGGAGTAGGTAATTTTTATGTACAATACATAGCTGGGCTACATTCCTGAATTGGAATGGCATTTCAGTACAACTACAGTACCAGTCAAAATTTTGGACACCACCGTTCATGCAATGGTTCAGACTAAATGCAGCAAACGAGTAAATATACATTTTTTAAATAGACTAGAATTTTGTTAAACTTTAGATTTCTCAAATTACACCCTTTTATTCTGATGACAGCTTTAGGCCACAATGACATTTTTTCAATCTAAACACTTCTTGGCTGCTTTGCCTTCACTCTGTGGTCCAACTAATCTCAAACCGTCTCAATTGGGAAGAGATCAGCTGATTGCAGAGGCCTTGTAATCTGATGCAGCACTTCATTCTTCTTCTTCTTCTTGGTCACACAGCATTTACCCCGGAGGTGAATTTTATGTCATTGTACTACTGCTACAACACAAATGATCGTTCGCTTAGGAAGCATGGTGGGTCAGCTCTCAGGTCTTGGATTCCAATCCAACCCAGGACAACATCTGCAAGGAGTTTGTGTGTTCTCCTCATGTTTGTGTGGATTTCCTCTGGGTTTTCTGGCTTCCTCCTACACTCTAAAGGCATATTGATAGGGAATTTAGATTGTGAGCCCCAATTGAGACAGTTCTTATAATATCTGAAAAGAGCTGTGGAACTAATGACACTATATGGCAACCATGCTGTGTAAGGGAGGTGGATAAAAAGTGTAAATTTAAAACAGTAATCTTGATCATCCAAGAACATTATTAAAAAATGTTATACTGATGTTGGTTTGTATGCCCCTTACACATGAGCTCCACTTTTCTAACAGAAACAAAGATCCAAGGCAAATATATTTTTTAAAAGCATTCTCCTTTTTATTAGATTTATACAGCAAGAGTTGAAACACTCAAATAAAAGCAGTACTTAAAATAGAAACACGATCAAACACAATTTTTTTTACTGTATCTGCAATATCTGTGAGCCGTTTTTTGTATAAGTAGTCTCTCACAGCCTAATAAATGATAAAAGCAATTTTTCCACTTTGTAAATGTGCAGCACTCACAGAATAGATATTCAGTCTTCTGAGCACCAACTGCTTACACATTCTAACTATCGTGATCAGACATAAAACATCATCATAGTATTGACCACTTTAAAA
>VIAB01007959.1:33946-50780 GCA_009801035.1 Oophaga pumilio
GGACAGTGGTCTGAATTGTAAAAATTGGCCTGGTTATTAACATGTAAACCACACTTGGGGCTAAAGGGGTTATATTGTAGAAACAGTATAAAACCAAACCTTTTTTACTCTGGCACACAAGCTTGGGTTTCAATATTTTTCTTCAGTAGCAAAATTAGGATTGAGGAGTATTAAACTGACTTCTTTGTTTGTAGTTTATCAAGAATAAATAATGTGTTGTTAAGGTGTTGTACTGCAGTGCATCACAGATCAATCAATTCACAGTCATGCTGAATCTGCAGGTGCAGCACCTCCCAATCTCTTGAACTTATGTATTATTAGGCACAGACACAGACTACCACTCCTATTTTCAATGTTTTTCAGTATTGCAGTAGTACTACAGTCTCGGATTTAGCTCTTTATATTCATATCTGTAGCGATGAGTTGTGCGCTCTGACCTCCCATCCCTAAAATGGATGCTGCTTCCTCTGCCTTCATCACTTACAATGGCTTTGATAGTCACACCTGATCAGCTGCACTAGACTATATAAAGAAGAGATGATCAAATAAATCTGATGCATATCGAATTTGAGTCGAATTTCCTGAAATTTTCAGGTTCCAACTAATTCAAACAATGAGCAATTTTATTTGCTCTACAGCCTTCACCATTACAACAGCCTTACTACCATTGTAGTAAATTGCATATTAGATTATATAGTCACTTTTCCATGGTAGAAAGTAATTTTAAGGGCTCAATCACACCAGTGTATAACACAGTCGTTTGCTATCCGATGTTTTATGGGATCGCACTCGGCCAAATCTTATACTATGGGGCAGTAAAAATTTGCAATTTTTTTCATGCTGATTTGGCATGAGAAAACTATCATACGAAACTGCGAGTGCATTAAATAATTGGATCATAAGCACCCATACAAGACTATGTACGATGTATGTGCAAAGAGAACATGAAGATGGAGAAATTAAGTTCTCCCTCTTCTCCCCACCTGTGCTACCATTCTCTCATGAGAAAGAATTGGATCACAGTAACCTGACACTCGGCTCAAACTCGGAGTTTGAGCCGAGTGTCATTAGAAAAATCGACCCTATTCTCTGGCATGAGAGAATCTATGGCAGTGTGAGCGAACCCTAAATATTTAACCAGGCACAGAAGCACATCTGTAAGTGCAGCTATGCTTCGTACTGCATCTCATCACTATTCAAGTCTCTATGCAGTGTAAAAGTACATTGCTTGAATGATAGCTTTTTGTTTTGGCATTGTTGGTGGCCAAGTGGTTCGCCCTTAAATAATAAATGTAGGATCTCTTACAAATGACATAATTAAACTTTGATGCTCTCGAGTAATCTCAGCTCCATTTCCATGGTTGTCATGAAAATGTTACATTTATTAAGAAGATAAATAACAGTGACAGAGGCTTTCCAGGTAAATTAGTAGTTTCTTCAGTGAAAGCCCTTGAAACAAGGTAAATCGTGTACCATTTGATCTCACAGAAAAGTCAATGAACTGTACATTAGAATTTTGTGGCTAGTCAATTTTGATAGTTAGATCTTCTGAAATGTTATTGTGACAAACGTGAAACTTAAGAAAATGTGTGGAAATTAAAGTGGTACCTCCACATTTTTGCTCATAGATAACCTACCTGTGCAGAAAACTAAACTACCATACAGCTGTGTTGTTGCTAGACATTTTATTTCTATGCCAGCCATGTATGTTGCAAAAGCATCTGGGTAGTCTGTAGAAAATAGCTTTGTGTTTTTTCTTTCAGTTTTCAGCTTACACTAGAATAGAAAACCCAAAGTTAAAGTATGACTGTAGTGCAGCAGTGTCCACACTGTGCAGTGATGAGGAAGTGACCCAGGAAAAGTTCAAAGTAAAGTCTCTTCTAATGTTCAGCGTACTCACAAACAGCAAGTAAATTGGATCCTCCAGATCGCAGCTGGAAACAAGATAGTCCGTAACTGGGACTGGTTCCGTGGGCGACTGTACCACCGTGTACGCTGAGGGGTGCCAGGCCTGTTGGCTCCACTTGTCTCTGTGTTGCTTCACACAGGTTGGCTCTGCAGAGCCTTCTGCTCTGCACTCTTGCAAACCAAAACTGACAAACCCAACCCTTTCCTGCAGAGTTTTTTGTTTATAAAAACCACGCCAGGAAAGAAATGGACTGCCCCACTACCATCCTTTAGTCTGTTTGAAAAATAAAATCTCACAGCAGGTTTTCTTAAATCTGCCTTGGACAAATAGCCTGCCCAAGACCAACACTCACTTTTATTCTGCATTGCAATTACAGCTGGGTCTATGACTGCAGTACACTCCCAGGGCCTCCATATGCTTCTTTGCACATCCTGGGGGACACATAGCGACCCTTGCATATAACACCGGTCACTGCCTCACATGACACATTTCCTTTGTATTTTAGGCAAAAAAAAAATTCATCTTTTACAGTTTAAAAATTGCACTCCCTTTTGAAAGTATCACAACCTATAAATGCTTTTTGTAGCCATCAAAGTGTCTTTCAATTTTTACTTGCTGGATTTTCATCCATTATTCCTTGGTAAATTCTTCCAGTTCTGTGAGTTTCCTGGGTTTTCTAGCATGCACAGCTATTAAAGTCTAGCCACAGATTTTCAATGATGTTCAGATCAGGGGACTGTGAGGGCCACTGTAAAACCTTCAGCATGCACATTTTCAGGAAGTCTATTGTGGATTTTGACGTATGTCTAGGATCATTATTAGTGATGAGCGAACAGTAAAATATCTGTGTATTCGTACCGAATAGCGAATCCAATACATGTCAATGGGAAAGGCAAATAATTTTCTGCTGGACCCAACAAACAGGTCTGAGGGCATGAGAAAAAAGCTGAAATGGATGGGAAAGAGCTAAAACTAAATGAGAACAGCATGGAGAAGATGCTTGCATGCCTTTCTGACTCACATATGGTATCTGGGAATAATGTTGAAATACTATTGCGCTGGTCTTAATGATTTTTAAAAAGACCTACCAAACCAACATTTTTTTAAAGGGAAAAACGCTAAGAAACATTTTTTCCTTCATAATTACATGTATCTAACGCAAAATAAAAATAAAAAAATAGCTTGGCCCGTGTGAAATTTTTGCACATTGGTCGTCGGGGGCGCAGGCAATTTCAGAAAAAGCAAGCTGGTCAAATGTAAATGTATTTCATGAGATGATGAACACAGACAGGTATTTATATATGTAGGTTGGTAATACAATAAATTGGTTTGATAAGTAGTGGCCAAAAAATGTCTTCTGGTTGAGGTGCCACCTGCAGATCATTGTTTCTTTCTGCAGGTTTATGAAAATAAATGTTTAAACTGTATTAAGTGATAAAATTGTGAATGTGTGGTTTGTTTGGCTCTTTTCTTGCTGAAGTGGGCAAGTTTACCTTTCAAATGGTGTATCATTAGTGTGGGGCAAAGTAATAAGCGAAAAAGCAGTGCATGTTTACAAATTTGTTTGCATATGTGACTCACCATTTGTGTGTGTGGTGCGAAGTTATTACCAAAAAAAAGTGTATGTTTACAAATGTGTTTGCATATGTGACTCACCTGCAGTGAAGGGTGCAATCCTCCAATGTGCCTGAAATAGGCTTGGCAAGCACTTGGGCAAGCTGAAAAGACCCCAAGGCAAATGTTTGGATTTGTTTGTGATGTCTGTAAGCAGCTTTGTGGTAGTGTGCTTTGGGGTAGTATGGTGTCACCTGCAGGTCATTTTTCCTTACTGCAGGTTTATGAAAATTAATGTTTAAATTGTATTTTGTGATCAAATCGTGGATGTGTGGTTGGTTTGGCTATTTTCCTGCTGAAAAGGGCAAGTTTACCTTTCAAATGGTGTATCATTTGTGTGTGTGGGTGCAGTATGAACGGAGATACAAAGTAATCAATGAAAAACAGTGTTTAGAAATAATAGAATAGATTATACCTCCCTTATAGCATATATTCACATGGAGCGTTTTGGCTTTAGTTTTTCCTTTAACATTTTTGAAGGCTCTCACGCTTACATTTGGGAGGTCCCTCCCTCAAGCCAAATAGTTAGCAAGATGGTGGAATACATATAAGGCTGGGTTCACATTGCGTTATGGCAATCCGTGTAATGGATTGCATTACAACGCAGCATTAACGCAATGTAACGCATCCGTTAACGCACCCATAGACTGCCATAACGTAGCGCATCGCTAACACATGTCATAATCGGCATGAGTTAGCGATGTGACGTCATGCTGTCATGGAGCATCTGCGCTAGTGCAATCAAATAACGCTATCACAAAAAGGCAGTTGCTTTAGCGCAGTCCGTTTAACGCATGCGCTGAACGGACTGCCCTAATGCAATGTGAACCTAGCCTTACCCATCCCTTTGCAATGCCATTTCAAACATGCCCATTTTAATTTTGGGTATTGTTCACCACCACCACCATGTCCACCGCCATGTCATTATGTGGACCTCGCTTCAAATTTGCAGAGAGAAAGCAGGTGCTGTGAAACCTGAGTTTGGTAAGGGCCCTCAGGTGGCCCTGTATCATACATTTGGGAGAGCTCTCACTCCTACATTTGGGAG
This sequence comes from Oophaga pumilio, assembly GCA_009801035.1. Taxonomy (NCBI): domain Eukaryota; kingdom Metazoa; phylum Chordata; class Amphibia; order Anura; family Dendrobatidae; genus Oophaga; species Oophaga pumilio. The sequence goes on from VIAB01007959.1 coordinate 38,518, forward strand.
GTAACTCCCTCATGCCAAATAGCTAGCAAGATAGTGCAATACATATTCCCCATCCCTTTACAATGTCAAACACGTTCATTTGAATTTTGGGCTTCGCCCATCACCACCGCCACCGCGGTGTCATTGTGAGGCCCTCGCTTCAAATTTTCAGAGGGCCAGCAAGTGCTGTTGAAACCTGCATTTTGCAAGCTCCACAATTCAGTTTTGCCACCAGATACCAATGGAACAACTGTCATAGTGGGTGAAGTTACTTTAAGGTGAATATAATTCAGGAACTGGAGGAGCTGTGTGATAAATGTCAGTAAATTGGATTTTACCAGACATCAAAAAAGCATTAGAATTAAATTCTGTATACAGTGTATGCAAGTGAGGGCCTGTATTGTGGTCAGTCTGTCAGGCCTGAAACCCATGACAGGTACATGTACAAGCCTCATTTTACTTGGAAGCAGCCTCTTCAAGGGAAAGAGACAGGAGTGCCATTGACCACAAGCACAAGCCTACGCATTTCTTCTGGAAACTAGCCAACCAGGCAGAATGTATCCTTTGCATGGTTTTGAGCAACAATGGAGTTATCACAGGATATGTCTCAAAGAGTGATGATGTCTGTGGAGTGTATTACTTAGGTGACAGGCAGTGCTACAGAGCTCAGGTAAAGGCCTTGCGACTGGGGTGCAAAAGTCATTGGAGATCCATGAATTGTTTATTTTGATGAAAGTTAGGTTATCCACACTTTCAGGGGACAGTCGGATGTGCTTATCCATCAGGACACCACCAGCAGCGCTGAAGACACGTTGTGAGAGAACGCTGGCTATCGGGCATGACAAAACCTCCAAGGCGTGAGAGGCAAGCTCAGGCCACTCTTCCATTTTTTGAAGACCAAAATGCCAAAGGGTCCAACCCCGCCCAATGGCATTGACATTGAGCTTCAGAGGCTCCCACACCATCCTCTCCAGTCGTTCAGAACGTGTTAGACTTGTACTCTGTTCTGTTGGTGCACGGATTGGTCTAAAAAATGTGTTGAAATACTCAAAAAATTGATTATGCCACTTACACTGCTGTTGCTGCTGCAAACTGTTTTGCAATGACTTCTTGACATTCCCTTGGTTGGACGTCTTAAGATTGTCTACAAGCGTGTATCTATACTCCAGCATGCACGCATTCCTTTCCAGGGGGGAAGAATCTGGCTACAATTACTCTTGCACTGTGGATCTAACAGAGTGATAACCCAGTAGTAAGCACTATTTCTAACCCTAAGAATACGGGCATCGTGTTGAAGACTGTGCAGCAAGAAGGAGTTCATGTGTCGGTCGCTTCTATGAGGTCCAAGTCCATGCTGTGTTGGTGGCAGGGTAAGATTCAAGGTTGCTTCCTCCATCGCCTTCCGCCAACCATGAACAATAGAGAGTGGATCATTATACTCTTCATCTCCTGACAGTTGCGCGTCCATCACCTCGTCCTCCTCCATTTGATTCTCGGCTCCTCCATCTTCACTAATAGTTTGTCTGGTACCATGAGCCCATCTTGATTGCTGTAAGCCACCCTCCCATGGCACCCGCCTGTGCATTGAGATTAGAGATATTGTTAATCCTTTCACATCCTCTTCTGCTTCCATCTCTTCCTCTGGGACTTATCACCTCCTCACGCAAACTATTCAAAGTGTGCTCCTGAATGTAGATGACCGGATTAGTGATGCTAATGATGGCATCGTCAGCGCTAACCATCTTAGTAACCATTTCAAAACTGTGCAGAAGGGTGCAGAGGTCCTTCACCTGTGCCCACTCTGCAAGCGTGATTTGCACCACGTCTGACCTGCGTTGGCCCAGGCTATGCAAAAGGACATTCTGCACCAGGGCTCTTCACTGCTGTCACAGCCATTGCAACATGTTCAGACTGTAATTCCATCATGTCAGAGCATTGCTAATCAAATGATTAACTTGTAGGCCAGAAGACCTTGGTAGTAATGCAACTCGATGACCTGCTTGGTGCGATTGTTGGGAGTGAGCCCACAGCGACCATGCATTCTGCAGAAGTGCATCCAGGCCAAGATAGTGGCAGAGAAATTGTTGTACCACCGGGTTGAGGATGTGAGCCTTGCAAGGCACGTGTGTGAGGTTGCCACGGCATAGGACTGCCATCAGGTTTGCACCATTATCGCACATGGCCTACCCTGGTTCCAGGTTTAGTGGAGACAGCCATTTCTCTAACTCAGCCTGGATACCTGTCCACAACTCTTGAGCTGTGTGACCGCGATCTCCAAATCATATTAACTTAAACACTGTCTGATTGTGTAGAGCCATGGCTGCTGCACTGTATGGAGGAGGGGGAGATTCTCTCTGCACTGTTGGAACATGTGTGTGATTATGGGAGAGGTTAAAGGCACAAGTGTAAGCCCTAGAGGAGGTGGAGGAGGCAGAAGCAGTGGAGGAAGTGTTAGATACATAGGTTTGTCCCACAAGCCTTAGGGATTCAAACACTTGTGGAGCAGCCCCCACAGCCACCAGTCACCCAGTGCCCAGTGTGACACCTAGTAAGGGCTAGCTTCCAGGAGTGGACCCTCTGGGCCATGGCACCAAACCTCACCCGGGTGAGCGTACCAGGTGGAGCCAACCCCTATACAGGGACCGCTAGGGGCAGGCCCAGGGGAGTTAGGTACCGTGGCAGGCGGTATCAAGAGGGACGGCTCGTAGTGAAGCTGAGAATGAAAGTAAATAGGGAAGGCTGGAGGATAGGGACCAGGGCAGAGAGGGATGGGGACCGCTGGACAGGACCAGGAGACGAAGGATCACCAGGACAGCAGAGGACCTGGAGAAACAGGCAGAGAGCAGGAGAGCTGGGAACAGAAGCAAAAAGGTGTTAATTAGCACAGCGGCGAACACCCACAGAAACAGCCTAGATTGAGTGCTCAGGAGCACAAACATGCACACACACAAACACAATAATCAGGCGCCTCCACTAAGGGAGGGTGGCCTGATATTGCCAGCTAAAACACCTGATTGGACAGCAGATGGTCCAGATCAAGTGTGACACATAAAAGGGCTGGCAGAACGCGTGGCCGCAGCCTAAGGCGCATGCGCAGGTCTGCCGTCAGGTGAGAAGCCGACAGAGCGGAGAGGAGATGCCGGGACCCTGGAGCAGTTGGAGGAGGCCGGGTGGGCACCGCGGCTGTGAGCGGACTCATGACAGGCGCGGCAGCAGCCGCAGTCATGACACCCAGTTAGTGAGATGAAACTCCCCTGCTCATGTTTGCTTGTCCAGGTGTCAGTGGTGAAACGCACCCTGGCAAACATAGCTTTTTTAAGGGAATGGGTCATGTTATCAGCAACATGCTGGTGTAGCGCAGGCATAGCTTTCTTATAAAAGTAATAGCAACTGGGCAAGTCATACTGGACGACTGCGGTGGCCATCAACTTTCTGAAACCACAAGGCAGAAAGGTAGCAGTTCTGTGGCCAACAGATTGGAAATGATGGAGCCCAAGCTTTTATCTTTGCCATGTATAGGAGGAAATATTTTTTATGTGACCACAACTGCGGGACCAAGGGCTGGCTGCTGTACGGAGAACAGGACAAACTGCTGAACTGTGATTGAGGTGCAGATGGAGATGCTATGGTAGATTGAGAAAGATGTGTTGTGCTAGGTGACACAAAAGCAGCAGTCATGTCTACTTATGTAACAGCTGACCGACACTCACTCACCCCGACTGTGGTTTGTAAACAATGGTAGTTTCTGTGGCCAGAGATCAGTGTAAGAAGACTTGGAAAGGTGATGGAGGAGTAAGAAGCAGCAGATGGGGTTTATGGGATGGCTGGTGGTTGGCATGGCCCGCTAGTCCACATTTTAGTGCAGTGAGATTCCCACACTATGGCATGTTGGTCGAGCAAGTGCCAGTTCATGCATGTAGTTGTCAAATTATTGCAATTTTTGCCTCTACTGAGTATTTTTTTTGCAAATTTGACAGATAATGTGTTTTTGTTCATCCTTTGTGGTCTTAAAAAAAAACACCCAGGCTAGGCAACCCTTGCTGTGCCTGCGAAGTACACACTCGTGATTGGTGCTGGTCGCAGCCACAGTTGGGGCTGAGGATACAGTGCTTGTTGTGGTTGCAGTAAAGATGTATATCTTAGTACCGTGTTAGCCAGTGAAGAGACCTGAGCAGTTTCGAAAGCTTGCAATTTGTTACCATCTTTTCAGTTAGCCATTAAAAGGTATCAACCACTGAGGACTCTCAATGTACAGTACAGTCTGAATGCACCTCTGGTATCTGAGTCTCATCAGGATCATCTCCACCCTTGGTGGTTAAAGTCTGGTGATGAGGGTCAGGATTCTGCTCTGACCCTACTTTGTGCAGCCCCGGATCCATCATGCAGATGCTTTCCTTCTCTGGATTCTGTGATTCTTTGGTGCACACCTCTGATGCCCATGGAATACAATGTGTGAGCAGCTTTGCAGAATGGCCCATCTGTGGTTCCCCTCAGTTAGTTAGGCAATTGGAAATTTTTGACTCGGGTGAAATCAAGGGTGATTGGGGTGCTACCTCTGAGGATTGTACTGTGTATGATGTTAAGATGGAGGAAGAGGAGGAGAGGCCTCTTGATGGAGCACTTGTCATTCACTGGAGTACATGCTCTTTCTGAGCTTCATGTTCAAGGTGTACTGCTGTGCGGCAGCCAAAAAAAGGGAGTTGAGTTGTCCAGCCAGTAACAGATGTTGTCAGTGGTCTTTTGATAGGACGAGATGGTGTTTGTTCAATTGAGCTTTCATTCAAATTAACACCTAACCCACGTACACGTCGAACACGAAGCCTAATCCCCCTTCAACTATGACCTTGCCTTTTCCAACTCATGCTTTATGTAGCCTTCCCCGCTTGTAACCTGCTGTTTCACAACCTTAGGCCCACAGCTGTCAGTCACCTGTCCCTAGATGAACAATCATTATTTATTTTCTTAGATAGTGTGCATGAACAACACTGTTATGACTAACAATTTCTAAGTGGAAATCTGGCCTTCTTATTTGCCACAGAAACACAGTTTTAGCACAAACAATTTGGAGTAGCTAATTGGGACTCTTTGCTTCATGACAATATTAGGCCTATTGATTTTTACATGGAAATCTGGCCTTCCGGTTTGCCACTGAAACACATTTTTAGCACAAACTATTTAGAGTAGCAAATTGGGCTTCTGGAGACTATAACAGTTTTGCATCTACTTTGCTACTGGAAGATCGATTTCACACAGGACAAGATCCTATCTATTTAACTGAAAAGTTCACTTTTAGCACCAGCACTAGCGCAGGAGCGACCTCTTTGCAATGTGACAGTGATGAAATGGCGTCAGCAAAACAAGATGTCCACTTTTTATATGGCCATGGACATGTGACTTCGGCATATTATCACAGAAGACCTTGTGTCATGACGTAATGGATGGTTTATGAACCCTGATTGGTTGCCGGAATCAAGACACATTAAGTTAAGGGGGAAGAAAAAGCATGCGCCACTCCTGTAATCTCTTTACACACTCCTCTAACCTCTCCACACCACCTCCTCTCGTCAAACACATCCTCTCTTCCCCCCTGCGCTCATCAAATAGCTTAGCCAAAGTAATAACAAAAGCAATGATTTACCGAACTGTATGCAAATTTTGCTGACTTGAGTAAAAATACTTGTGAAAGCGAACACAAATCAGAATTTGCTATGTTCATGTCAAGTTTGAGCTAGGCAAATGTTTTCCAAACACATTCGCTCATTTCTAATGCTAATTAACCTTTTGTATTGCCTCTGACAGCAGCATTTAACACATGCAGGCAGGGGGCGTGTCATTCCACCCACCCAATGGAGCACCCATAATGTGATCTCGGGCCGCCAATGGGTTACCAAGACAGCCAGAGGTCTGCTGATGACTCCCGTGCCTGTCATTACCTCACTCCTGTGAAAGACAGCATTTAGCTGGCATTCACAGAAAATAATTATTTTAATTATACATAGCAGTGCGGATGCACGGCTATGTAAACTACAGGTAATCACACAATCGCAGCTTCAAATACTTTAAGAAGACTATGAAATACAGTAGAAAGTAATACGTAGGGGCCTAAAAGGTGAGTGGTAAGTTGAGTACTTTTTTTTCATGTTTTAAACTTTTTATGGATCTTTACAGTTTCCAAAATGGTGGTCAGCAGCCATCAGTTTGCTAACTTCTCACAGAAGCAAATTACAAAAAAAAAATCACGTTTTGACGAATACAGATTATTGCAATGTTTTATTAGAATTCAATTCCTCTCGAATATCAAAAAATGTAATTACAAAAAGTCCACATTTTGGCAAATGTGGATTTTTGTAATATTCCAGTAGAATTCAATTATTCTTGCTCATCTCTAGTACTGACTATTTTAGGCACTTCACAATGTACTACTAAGGTTATTTATGAGGGTTGCCCTAAAACAAACAAATACTATTGTAAAGTGAGTTGATTAGATGTGAAATGAAAAAAAAAAAAATCTCAGGCTACTGCAATTTAAGATTCCTGCTATTTTATTGGAAAGGACCAGTAAGAATTCTGTAATTTTTGGATGCAATCTTGCAATATCAACAAAAACACTTCACTACAGAAAGACTCAGGATTCTTGTGAAGGCATTATCACAGTGGGTGACTATATATGCTTTTCTGCATTTTATTTGGATAGGGACTATTTGCCTATGTTGTTAGAGCTTTGCACCTGTGTGAACTAAACTTACTTTACTGACTGCTGTTTTATGCTCTTTCTGTTGTTGCCATTTATGGTTCAGATTAAAAAATGCCATTTATGCTTTAAGTGAAAAAAGTTAAATTACTTTCATTGATACAACTAGAAAATAATTAAACAACACTTAGAAACCTTTCGCGATAAGCGTTAAATAAATTTTCTGAATGAGATTTAAGTATACTAATTATATTACTTAATGAGGCAGACAAAAAACAAGCAAATTGTTTGAAACAGGCAAAAATGTTAGTATTTCATTGCTATAGTTTTTAGTGCTCTGTTAGAATTGAATTGCTAAACAGCCTTAGAATTTGAGTAATCCCAAAGCTAGTCCTTATAGTTTAAATTGGATTTCAATTAACAAAAGAAATACAAGCAAGCATTGAAATGAATTCACATCTTACAAAGTCATTGAAAATTTTTTTTTTACAAATCTGAGGATTAGGGAGAGCATTTTCCTATTTTTTTTCTTAAACATAATGTCCAATAATTTGTTCAGGCTCATATTGAAGGGTTTTATTACTGGTGTTGAGCAGACCCATGGATGTTCGAGTACGCTGGATTCGGTTAATATACATTAAAAAGTATGGTTTGGGTCCAACCCCAATAGAAAAGTCTATGGGGTCCCAAACTTTGGTGCTTTAAAATGGCTGTTAAATGGCCATAGTCAATGATAGGGGGCTGCAAAAGGAAGCTAAATGAATGTAAGAGCAGGACACTCACCCTTCAAACAAATGTGGATAGGAAAATGACTTAAAATAACACAGAATAAAAAAAAAAGAAAAAATAATAATCTTGAACCAGTAGGTGGAGGACCAAATAATGGAGGAGGTGGATGTGGCCGTGCAGGTGGAAGATGAAGGGGAGGAGGTATCCAGCATAGTCTTTGTGAGGGAGGGGTTTAGGGAACTGACTTAAACAAAATAGAATAATACAAAAAAATAGAACCGCAAAGCTGAGGTCCAAGTGGAGGAGGATATGGAGAAGGAGGGTGAAGTAGTGGAATAGGTGAAAGAGGCGTAGGATGAGGAAGTAGTCAACATTGGTTTTGTGTTTATTTTTTTTGTTGGGGGTACTCTGAAAACAGGCAGCGTAATAATCTGCAGGCACCTGTCTCTCTGTATATAGGCCATGTAATATTATGCACTTTTTTGGGTTGAAATCAATGAGGAGAGCATCAAATAGGGGACCTGGCTGTGTTGCTGTTGGTGCAGCTGCTGCAGGGAGAGAGAGGACGTGGTCTATGTGTGCCTGCTAAGCACACAAATGAAACATCTTCCGCTGGTGTACACAGGCAACAGGACGTGGTCTATCTGTGCCTGATACACGCCAAAATGAAACAGCTGCTGCTGGTGCATGCAGGTTACAGGACCTTTTGTGCAATTTTGTAGGCACAAGTACTGCTAGACAAATAGTGAGGCCAGATTGAGTAGGGGTGGTTTTAGAATGGTTGGCCGAGAGTGCCTTCAGTTTCTTTACTTTGTCTTCCACCTGGTCCTCTGCTGAAAGAAAAGAATTTCACCTGGGGCCCATGGGCATCTGTCTTCCACCTCAACCCCTTGCAAATCAGACTAGCAGTCTGAGCCCCAAGTCATGCAGCAGTCACTTCTGCTTTTTGATGGCTGCTGGCTGTCATTCTGTGGCCATCCACCTGGCCCCTATAAACAATTGCAAGAGATTGAGTGCACTGATGCCCAAACACTTTTTCTGTTGCAGTATGATTACATGTGAGGGGTAGTGTAACCGGTCAGCAGACCACCACAGCACATCTCTGATGATGATGAAACACTGGTGCAGACTGCTGCAGCTTTCTGTTGTGTGTAATCCGGCAAGGTGGATTATTATTATTTATAATTTTTTTCAGAGCACCATTGATTCCATGCTGCTGTACATGAGGAGAGGTTATGTGCAAAACACAAATAGAAATTACAATGAACAAACTAATTGTGACAGACAGGTACAGAGGGGAGAGGACCCAACTCTTGTGGCCTTACATTCTACGGGATAATGGGGAAAGGAGAAAGTAGGTTCAGGGACTGCAGCAGCTCTGGAGTTAGTGAGGTGGCAGCAGGAATATTGCAAGCTGTAAGCTGTTCTGAAGACATGGGTTTTCAAGTTCCACTTGAAATTTCCAATTGTAGGGGAAAATCGGATGTGTTTGCCCACAGAATTCTACCAGATGCGGGATAATCAGGAGAGGCTTTGCAGGCATTTGGATGAGGAACATACAATTGTGGAGGAGAGAAGGAGGTCTTGGAAGTGTAAGGCAGCACAGCGGTAGCACTGTACGCAGTGATGAGGCAGTGACCCATAAAGTTCAAACATAAAAGTCTCTTTAATGTGTTATCTTCACACAGAAAGGTTCCAATCCACACAATTTCATATAACTTCAATGCATATAACTTCAGTGCATATAGTCAGTGTTCAATTCACACCTGTTTATAGCACTGTATAGTGCACGGCTTTGTATCACAGTCCCTAAACATGCTGGACTTCACCTTGTCCCATTTCCAATGTGTTTCTTACATACAGCTTTGTATGTCACAGGCACTACACACGCCAGTGTTTCTCTGACTAGTTCCCGTGGGTGTCCTACACCGCTGTCTCTTTACTCACACAGCCGTACACAGTCCAGGATATCCTCCAGATCGCAGCCGAGCACCATATTCACCTGTTTGCATCCGTTAAACATGCTAGTCCTTTATTCAGGCACAGGATATCCACCTCCTGTTCACCTCCGGGCACAGGATATCCACATCCGAGTCCAGTCACCGTGGATGGCAGCACCCCTGTGTACACTGTGGGTGCCAGGCCTATTGGCTCCACTCTGTCCTGTGCTCTGCAATATCAACTGCTCTGCACAGCAACAAGCCCCAATTCACTCTGGCCCTGACACACCTGAGACTCCACAGACTCACTAAGACTTCCCTAACCCTTTCCTGCAGGGCTTTTATCACAGAAACCTGGGTCCGGAATGTAACAGACTGCAACACTATCATACTGCAATCTGTTTCAAACACAATCATCCAGAGAAGGTTTTCCCTACCTCTGTCTTGGACACTAACATGTCCAAGACTAACACTTACTTTTATTATCAGTCTGCATTGGAGTCACAGCTAGCTATGCTCGTGACTGCCATGCACATCTATGGCCTTCATATGCCTCCATGCACATCCTGGGGAGAGCACACAGCGCCCCCTAGCTGTAACAGGGGTCACTGCCTCACAGTAGGAATAGAGATTACGTGGTGGGAGGTATCGGGAGATTAGTTCAGAGATTAATGGAGTAGATAGATTATGAACATCTTTGTAGGTCAGTGTTAGTAGACTTAAGTGAATACTGTTATGAGCAGAAATTGCTACTCTGTAGCGACTCGCATTGGTCCAGCAAAAGCGCTGTCACAGACACACTTTTTGCATACCACCACTGCAAGTTCTTAAAGGCTGGGATATTCTTCACCTCTCCCCAAGGGGAGGAGCGCTTCACAGAACCCATCCCAGACTGAGGTTGCAGGGTAGCTAGCCTCTGGTGAAGCAGACGATGTGCAGTCAGGTACAAGAGTAAAACAAATGGTAGGAAAAAACCCAAATGAAAACCATGAAGAGTCCACACAAACTCAGGGAACACTGGATTTTGGACACTGCAGTGGAAAGGAGGACATTGGACAAGAGGATTACTGCAAATTTTATTTGAATATTATCAGAACATTCTGACAAAAAATAAAGTGTCCCCACAAACTCAAGGAATACCAGATTTTGGCCGCTGCAGTGCAAAGAAGGGAATCGGACAATCGATTAAATTTTGGCACGATGTTCACCTCTTTGACATCATATAAACATTAAGAACATGGAAGAGGACAGTAGCCATTTGTGGAGCTGCATTGCATGCTACATGTTTGCAGACTTACCAGTGGAAAAGCCAAACTTCACCTGCCAGAAATGCAAGCTTGTGTCCCTTTTGGAGGAAAGGTTGCAAAGTCTACAAGAGGAGAATACCTACATTGAAAATTGTTAAGGAAGGTGAGGAGTTTTCAGACAGAGCAGAAGTATCTCTTCAGAATACAGAAAGAAAAGTAATGTGTTATGCACCTGAAGATACAGAGGAATGGAAACATGAAACCCAGAGAAGCAGGAGGATCGGGAGGCAGTCAGCACCCATCTGGTAAGGAATCAGTTCCAGACTCTCACAGAGGATAGCGATGATCAAATACATCAGGATAAGACTTTGCCCACAAAGAACAACCTTGTAAGCACTCAGAGTCCTCTTCAATGGAGAAAGAAAAAATGTTGCGAAGAAGAGCTGGAGAGTTATGGTAATGAGGGATTCCCTGTTAAGAGGAACAGAGGTTGATATCTGCAGACAGGATATAACTTCAAAAGAAATGTACTGTCTTCCAGGTGCAAAAATTAAAGATGTGTCTAACAGGATATTAGGACTCTTCAGACCTACAGATGACTATGCATTCCTGCTACTACATATAGGGACAAATGACATCACAATAAATAACTTGGAAACCACCTGCAGTGACTTTGAAGACTTAGGCAGGAAAGTGAAAGAGCTGAGAGCGCAGGTGGTGTACTTGTCCATCCTTCCAGTGGAGAGCCATGGAACAAGTGCAGACTAGACATCATGACACCGCAGTCCCTAGTGGTGTCTGTGGGTACGGAGATAGCCCTAACCAAAGTACTATTAGATGACAAAAAAACTCCCTAAGCAACTGTCGAGTTGCTTCATGTTCCTGCTAAAGAACCAGAGGACAGAGCAGGGCATGAATTAATCATAAGAGAAGTGTTCTGAACAAAGGAAAGATTTTGCAGTGAATAAAGTAAATAACAAAATGCCAAAGAAAGAATAAAGCAATTATTCTTAAATATACAGTATGCTTGCTAAAGTTAAAGAGAGGTGCAAAGTATACAAAAGAAACAAGGTGAAAATCCTTAGTTCAATGATCACAGGATGGCTCCAAACATCAATACAATGTCAGAACAGCTAAATGAATCTATCATCAACAGGAAATGCCCTCTGGGGGACACTATATAAAGCTGCACCCAAAAAATGGACAAAGGAAAACACCTGTGTTAATCTAGACAGACTGCAGCCAGAAAACAGAACCCAAACATTCAAAGAAAGGTGTGTCTACTATGGCTCGGCAGAAAAGAGATGATACAGTAGCTCAAGGGATCAAATCCATGAGCAAGACAGTTTCATCAACATAGAGAGTATGTGTCCACAAGTCTCCAGATACTGATTGATGGGTCTGACCCATTTAACTTTTGGGTCTCCAAACTGGACACATAACCTGAGCTTACCCTTTACACCATGGAGATGTAGGCCTGCCCTGCAGAAAGTGTACTGTTGGAACGCGTGTTTAGCATGGCAGGAGACATGATCACTAGAGTTGAGCGAAACAGGTTGGTCAGATTGATAAGTCGCCGACTTTCGCCAAAGTTGGGTTTCGCCGAGCGAAACCCGACCATAGCGTTAAAACAGCCATGAGGTCGGCAAAATGAGCGCCAAAGTTGGATTTCCCAGA
>VIAB01007960.1:49495-62132 GCA_009801035.1 Oophaga pumilio
AATGAGAAGGTGTGTCCAAACTTTTGGTTTGTACTGTATATTTAGTGACCAAAAGGAACAAATAAACTCTTAACAACCAAGATAATCATTTAATAGTGTGTACAAAATTACAAATCCATCAAAGCTGCCATGACGAATGACCTGTTCCCCAATCACACGATATGGGATGTGTTAAAGCTTTCATTATTTTTATCCTTAAAGTGAACTTGTCAGCTTATGCATGCTGCCCAATCTTTAGATTGTACAGCATGCATCAGCCGACAGGTTCACTTTAAGACCTTTCCCTAAATTTTTCATGTTGAACTGGACGCACCATGTAGTAGTGACTGCAGAGGGAGAATAATTTTCTTCTGTTTTGAATACGCCTCTCCATTGCTGAGATATTAGAAATAAATATTTGGTACCAAATGAGTTAACTTAATTCCAAGAGGGAGTTATCAGATAGTTTTCACTGGGGGTGTGCACTTCCGCCTCCTGTATGACACTGACCAATCATAAGCAGACAGCAACACAGAAGTGCAGAAGGACATGTGATGATGTCATCAGGTTCAAATGATCCCAGTCCACACTCCTGCCAGCCGGAGTGTGCAGCCTAAATAAGCACTGATGATATATTACACAGCACAGAAGTGTGGAAATATTAACTGGAATCATGATACGATGACAATGTGGGAAAAACCAAATGGATAATTGAAAGTATTCCTATTTTTTAAAGGAGCCATTAACCTTAGATACTGGTTGATGGAAGCCAAATCCTCCTGAATTGCTTCTTCAGAGAGGAAAATGACTTGAACTCTAGTGCAACCTATTGGAAGTAGCAATCCTAAAAGTCAATATCGACATTTTAAAAAGCCTTGCTGCATGACTTAGGATAGGATAAAAGCCAAACCATAATCTGTATTTGCAGACATGTGTTTCGGGGTGTTTCCCTCCTCAGTGCAAAGCATGTGATCTGATTTTGCTATATGAGAGGCTCTGTGGTTTAAGGGATAAGGTTTATCTTTGAGAGCGTGGAATAAATTGCTGCCAAACACCTCTGGCAACATATCTACCATGAGATCAGAAAAATCGGGTGTTGAAAATCAAAATGCCAAAATCCTTCTTTCCCTTTAATCATTTATGTTACCAAACATCTCTGGTGAAGTTTTATTTCCAGCTAAAACAAAAAGATCAGGAGTTGAAATCCAAAATCCCAAAATCCTTCAATCTCCCAAACAACATGTGTTGGAGGAAAGTCGGTAGGTCCCTATACACATTATATTGGCGACAGACCTTAGGTACCGTATGTTCTTCATTCTACATTGTCCTTCTTTTTTATTTTTGTTTTATCTAAAATATAAATTAAAGCAGAACATGGTTGGTAGGAACCTAAAGTTATATCGGAAGACTCTGCTGAATGATATCTTTCTCCAGATCGGCGGGGCTGATGGGGCTGGACGGACAGCACTAGATTATGTGTTTGTTTAAGCATTAAGTTGGCAACACATGGAAGCAGTGTTTTCTGTTTGCTCAGCTATTATCTCAGGCTCCTGAAAACTCGTAAGTAATGTAAGCACCTACCTACAAAATAAGGATCAGATTGGTGGCTTTTATAAGTCATTCCAACCATCAATCAGTGTCCAGCAGGTAAGGCAATGCTCTCTATCATGAAGTCTCAAGGGGTCATTTGTATTCCATTGAAGTGTTGCCTTTCTCTGTGACCTCCAAATGACCTTCCCAGTTCTAGAATAAGTGGTGGGCAGCATAAAGATAATTGGAGATAATTGCGTTTTTATTGCTTTTGGGGGTGTTTTTTGGCATTAATTCTTGTTTTTTCAACTGTTCTTTATATACCACCCTTTATTGATGTGCAGTCTCCAAAATATCAGATTTTTTTTATTTATAGTTGTAAAATATTTTACTATGGTTAGTCAATTTATAAAATAATACCTAATATAAGATTATTTTATAGATTTTACATATTCATATTAAGTTACAATATTCATGAAGCTTAGAAAAAAAGAAAAGTTCTAAGTGAGGGACAGTTACTACATTCTGACCCAGGAGTGTAGACCACATTCTCCATGCCTGTTAATTCTCCTTCTTCACATCCATGGGGGGTGACTGATAGACAGATGGGGCAGATGAGACATATAGTATAGTGCTGATAGATGCAATGGCTGTTGACAGATACCTGGGGTTTGTGAGAGATACAGGGATGCTGAGAATTTACTACTGATGACTCTTGTAGATCTGGAGGAGAAAGATGGTGCCAATTTGCCCTATACACAAAATGTCAAGGGGGTGTTAATTTCTTTTTAAAGATGTTTAACATACAGAGTACAGTGGAAACTCAAAGGTGTAAATGTAATGATTGTTACAAAGCATGTTTGGCACATGGGTGATGGATATGTGTAGGCTTGGGATCTCTTGTCTAGTTTATCTTTATTTAAGCAGTTGTTGTTGTTTTCTGTTATCACCACAAAAAAACACATTTGTCTAATTTTCGAACCTTTAAGTATACATATAGCAGGGCAGATTAATTTACACCAGTAGGCAAAGCTTGAAAGACACAAGCATGACATTAATCATACTATTATTTATATTTAATACTCGCTTATATATCACCATTATATTCTACTGAGCTTTACAGACATCATCATCGCAGTTCCAATTGGGGCTCAGAATCTAAATTCCCTATCATAGGTCTGGGGAGTGTGGGAGGAAAGCGGAGTATCCGGAGAAAACCCATACAAACACGAGTATCCCAGGCTCTACTTCCTTCTCCTTGGTCCGCTGCCCTCGTTTGTGCTCCACATTAGGTTTTGCAGATTTTCTGGCATGGCTCAGTGATGTTATCTTCCTAATCCAATTTAAGGCCCACTAAAGGTACTGTCACACTAAGCGAGATCGCTACTGCATCACCGATTTATGACGCAGTAGCGATCTCGTTAGCAACTTAGCTGTGTGTAACATGTAGCGGCGATGTGGCCCCTGCTGAGATGTAGCTGATCGCTTATGAACGTTCTGAGACGTTTTTTGGTCGTTGGTGTCCCGCTGGTGAGCCTGAATCGCTGAGTGTGACACCCTTTGTGAACGACTTTACCAGCGTCGCAGATGGGACTAGGTTTTCCCAACGACCGCAGAGGTCGTTATACAGATCGCTGATGAGTTGTGTTTGGAATCTAACTAGCGATCACATAGCGATCACACCAGCGATCTCGCCAGGACTTGTCGTTGTCGTGATCGCTAGTGCGATCGCTAAGTGTGACAGTGCCTTTAGTCACACACCTGTATTTATTTATTTTGATTTATTTTACGCAGTTGTATAGCACCATTAATTACACAGCGCTTTACAGATATTATCATCACTATCTCCACTGGGGCTCACAATTTAATTTCCCTATCAGTATGTTTTTTGGAGTGTAGGAGGAAACAGGGGAACCTTGGTAGGATTTGAACCCAGGACCCAAGTGCTGCAGAGCTACAGTGCTAACCACTGAGCTACTGTGCGATGCCCACACTCCTATCAGTATGTATTTTGGAGTGTGGGAGGAAACAGGGGAACCCAGAGGAAAACCACGCAAACATGGGGGAGAACATACAAACTCCTTGCAGATGTTGTCCTTGGTAGGATTTGAACCCAGGACCTAAGGACCCAAGTGCTGCAGAGCTACAGTGCTAACCACTGAGCTACTGTGCGATGCCCTTTATTTTAGGATCAGACTCCCGAGTCCTATGTTGGTGTGCGCTACCATCTGTGTTTATTGTGCTTTTACTTCCATTCATCTCTGCTGGATTCCACTTCATCTGTCCTACAGTTTCTGTGATTGCTGTCTGTTCAATTCCTCACAGTTCCACGTGACCTCGAGGAAGCTGCATCAATAGCCGGGATCCATGAGCACACTCAGACAATAGGCTCAGTGGATCCACCCCACCAGGTAAGTCTTACAACAGGGAAAACATACAAACTCCAGATGTTGTGCTTGGTGGAACTTGAACCCAATACCCCAGTGCTGCAAGGCTACTGTGCTAATCACTGAGCCACCGTTCAGTCCTACATCACTTTAAACCTTCATTTTTTTCTAGCTAATGTCACATTCACCACCTGATGAAGGAGCCGGTCCGGCTATGAAATGCTTAGTTGTTTTACATTCTACTAGTCAAAATACATCATATCATAACCATTTATGGTGAGTGGGACTGTTCACTGCTACTTGGTCGTGAAGTTTACATCACTGGTTCCCCTGCACTACTATCGAAACCAGTGACACTGAGAAACAGCACCATACAAGTGGATTGTGTTTTTGTGTTGGATCAATATCAGACCATTCAAGGAAAGAAGTGTCGACAGCGATCAGCTCAGCTAAACACAAGTGCTTCTAGCTTTTGTGCACTTAACGCAACGACATCAGGCAAGTCAAATATCTACCTGCATTCCAGTTGCATATCCCGAGTGATGTCCAATGACCAAGTGAGGATCTACCGTACTTTTACTTTTCATAGATCTAAATTCATCAATTGAGCATGCAACATGTTAATGAAGCCATAGCACAATAATATTGCTAAATTTTGAGGGTCCAAACACTTGAAATATTACTGGTGACTCTTTATTTTGCCAAGAAGATCTTGACCAACTCTGAAGTATGACTGCAGTTTTCGAAAACTTGACATGACATAGAGTCATGTCAGAAGTTCTGATTGTTAGGGGAGTTGAGAACCCCATCAATTACTAAAATGAAGGAACAGAAATGCTCAACTAAGCGCAGTACCCTTTCAAGACTGTAGACGTTTTTAGTCATGGAGGAGAGCAGCTCTTAGTTGTACTCCTGCTTTATTGACTGTTAGGCCGGGATCACACATGCGAGAAACTCGCACGATTCTCGTGCGAGTCTCTCGCGTGAACACCTGGCACTGCCACCGGCACTCGGATCAGAGCATGCGGCTGCATAGAAATACATGCAGCCGCATGCTCCGGTCCGAGTACCGACAGCAACGCCGGGTGTTCATGCGAGAGACTCGCACGAGAATCATGCGAGTTTCTAGCATGTGTGATCCCGGCCTTAGGAGTATCAACACCATGACCCCCACCCATCTGAAACAAAGGACAAGTGTTCAATTTCCCTGTAGCGCCACTGCATGGAGGGAGAGTTATATTACACAGTTCCCATTTCAATCAATGTGCTTTCTGTTTAATGCATGATTGCGTTTGATCCTCCAGACATAGGTTTGCATTCGTCATCCGTTCGTCTCGCTTATAAATAAGGGTCATAAATGGGGGAATCCCCTCTGGTATCTTAGAATTGCCTGATACAGTATTTGAAAATAACTTTTCCAGACCAGACAACCCTTTTAATACCATGGCGTTCCTCATAAGTCACAAAATTCAACTTTATTAGATAATTGCACACACTTGTAGTTGTTATAAAGAATTTTCCAGGCACAACAACTAAGGAACTTGGTTTGAAATACACCCTGTGCTGGTTTGTAGACAGGTCACCCAGCAATAGTGCCAAGCTTCTACTGGGAAACTCAGCTGTGTTTTACATTATAAAATACCCCAGGCTGCCATGTGCTGAGAATTACGGTATGTTCTACATGTTGTAAGGGATGCGTAATTCTTAAAGTGTATATTCCTGGCAAATAATATGTGACATAAAGTTCACACCATGTACTGCCTAAAGTCAGATGTTATATTTTATCCACCTGATTTTCTTGTCTAATTTTCATGTATTCTATATGAAACACATTTGCACTGTAATATTGAAAAAAAATTGCCTTTCTCAGTAGTAAGACATTTGAACAGTTCGCAGAAGTCTCAGTCTGTCCTGTAATGTAGGGGCCATATGGCTCCAGAGTACGGAGCCGCACTGTCTCCGTGTGCTGCTGTGTGGGCTCAGAAATGTGCCATATGTACGGAGATATTTCCCTTTAGAAGCATTGCTGACATATCTTTGTACAAATGGCTTCTGATGAGGCATACCACAATATGGTCTTGTCAGATTTTATGAAAAATACAACAGAAAAAGCTTTCTGTGTCTCCGTATTAAATTCAAGAGGAACACTAGAGACCATTATAGCATTGGTATTGCAACTCTGTTTAAAATGGGCCTTTAATAAAGCTATGTGCGTAATGTCTTATAAGGGAACTGTCAGCAGGATGCTACACCCCAAACTCATGTCATCTAAAGTGGAGAAAATAAGTACTGTATATACTCGAGTACAAGACGACCCGACTCGAGTATAAGCCAAGGCACCTACTTTTACCTAAAAAAAAACTTGGAAAACTTAATGACTCGAGTATGCACCTGTTATGCATTGTCACCTCATCCCCATCCTTATATTCATGGCCTCCTCATCCCTATCCTGGTACGCACTGCCTCCTCATCCCCATCCTGGTATGCACAGGCTCCTCATCCCTATCCTGGTATGCATGGCTCCTCATCCCTGTCTGTGTATGCATGGTCTCCTCATCCCTATCCTGGTATACATGGCTCCTCTTCCCTATCCTGGTATGCATGGCTCCTCATCCCTGTCTGTGTATGCATGGTCTCCTCATCTCTATCCTGGAATACATGACTCCTCATCCCTATCCTGGTATCCATGGCTCCTCATCCCTTTCCTTGTCTGCATGGCTCCTCATCCCTATCCTTGTCTGCATGGCTCCTCATCCCTATCCTTGTCTGCATGGCTCCTCATCCCTATCATTGTCTGAATGGCTCCTCATTGCTATTCTCGTATGAAAGGCTCCTCATCCCTATCCTGGTATGATTGGCCCCCCATCTCTATCCTTGTATGCATGGCCCCACCCCTATCCTTGTATGCATGGCCCCATCCCTATCCTTGTATGCATGGCCCCATCCCTATCATGTATGCATGGCTCCATCCCTATCCTTGAATGCATGGCTCCATCCCTATCCTTGAATGCACGGATCCATCCCTATCTTTATATGCACAGCTCCTTCCCTATCCTTGTATGCATGGCTCCATCAGTATCTGTGTATGCATGACCCCATCCTTATCCTAATATGATTGGCCCCCATCAAAAAACATAAAAAAAAATTAACCATTACACTTACAATTCTTGCGCTCCCTTGCAGCGTCTTGTTCCGGTGCCAGCAGCTGCTTTATGCTTGTCAGCAGCGCATGGCAGGGATGTCATGCACTGCTCACAAGCAAAGCACAGCTGCCGGAATACTCACTGCTCCCCACGCCGGAACTATGTGCATGTAGAGCAGTGATTATTTTAACATGCACAGTGTCAGCCGCTGGGCGGTCATGTGTGCCGCTACTTAAGAGAAATGAATATTCACCTCTCTCCATGACCATGGGAGTAGTGAGAGGTGAATATTCATTTCTCTTAAGTTGTGGCACACGTGACCGCCCGGCAGCTGCAGGAGCCCGGCTACTACGGCTGACACTGTGCACGCTATTACAGAGAAATGAATATTAATTGCCAGTGCAGTGAATATTCATTATCTTTAGCAGCGGGCACAGGCTTTAGCCACAGCAGCTGGCTCCTGCCTCCTGTTACTCACCACTCCGCCGCTGCCCCTCCAAGTCCTGGACACCTCACTCGAGTATAAGCCGTGGGGGGTGTTTTCAGCACAAAAAAAATTGCTGAAAAACTCAGCTTATACTCGAGTATATACGGTATTTGATACACTGTGGATTTTGCAAGTTTTCCCACCTACAAAGAATGGAGAGGTCTGTAATTTTTATCGTAGGTACACTTCAACCAGCAAAAATTCTGGCTCTCACAGACCTGTTTTTCTTTAAAAAGCCCTCCTACTCTGCACTCATTACCTGTATTAATTGCACCTGTTTGAAATTGTTACCTGTATAAAAGACACTTGTCCACACACTCAATCAATCACACTCCAAGCTCTACACATGGCCAAGACCAAAGAGCTGTCTAAAGAAACTAGGGATAAAACCGTAGACCTACACAAGGCTGGAATGGGCTACAGGACAATAGGCAAGTAGCTTGGTGAGAGGGCAACAATTGTTGGCATAATTATCAGAAAATGTAAGAAACACAAGATGACTGTCAATCTTAATTAGTCTGGGGCTCAACGTAAGATCTCGCCTTGTGTGGTAAGGATGATTCTGGGAAAGGTCAGGACTCAGCCCAGAACTACACAAAAGGACCTGGTCAAAGACCTGTAGAGAGCTGGTACCACAGTCTCAAACATTATCATTATTTACACACTAGGCCGTCATGGATTAAAATCTTGCAGAGCACGCAAGGTTCCCCTTTTCACGGCAGCACATGTCCAGGCTCATTTGAAGTTTACAAATGATCATCTGTATGATCCAGAGGAGGCATGGGAAAAGGTCATGTGGTCAGATGAGACCAAAATAGAACTTTTTGGTATCAACTCCACTCGCCGTGTTTGGAGGAAGAAGAAGGATGAGTACAACCCCAAGAACATCGTCCCAACTGTGAAGCATGGTAGGGGAAACTTCATACTTTGGGGGTACTTTTTTGCAAATGGGACAGGACGATTGCACAGTACTGAAGGAAGGATTGATGGGTCATGTATCGCGAGATTTTGGCCAACAACCTCTTTCCCTCAGTAAGAGCAATGAAGATAAATTGCTGCTGGGTCTTCCAATGACCCGAAACACACAGCTGGAGCAACTAAGTAGTGGCTGCGTAAGAAGCATTTCAAGGTCCTGGAGTGGCATAGCCAGTCTCCAAACCTGAAGCCAACAGAAAATCTTTTGAGGGAGCTGAAACTCAATGTTGCCCAGTGACAGCCCCAAAGCCTGAAAGATCTAGAGAAGATCTGTATTGAGCAGTGGGTCAAAATCCCTGCTGCAGTGTGTGCAAACTTGGTCAAGAACTACAGGACATGTCTGACCTCTGTAATTGCAAACAAAGGTTTCTGTACCAAATATGAAGTTCTGTTTTTCAATCGTATCAAATACTTATTTCATGCAATAAAATGCAAATTAATTAAGTAAAAACCATACAATGTGATTTTCTGGATTTTTTTTAATGATTTGGTGTCTCACCGTTGAAGCATACATGTGATCAAAATGACAGACCTCTCGATTCTTTTTAGGTGAGAAAACTCACAAAATAGGCAGTGTATCAAATACTTATTTTCCCCATTGTATGTAAAGTCACTGTAATGTTGTTCAAATCCATATTTTCATTTTAGAAATCCTTGATTCCATTTTTGAGAAATCCATCTGAAAATTTGCATGTAAATGAGCATTAAGTGCAGTGTAGCTAGCCTCGCACTTACAAGATCTCCGGCCTCTTTCCCTATTACCATTTCCGCCGGCCTTCTGTAAGTGACTGGCAGGTAACTTTTCAGAACCAATTGAAGACAGCACTCCTTATGAAGTTTCAAAGGAGCTATCTTCAATTGGTCATGTGGATTTTACATCTAGCGGATCCCTTGGGTATACTATATCTTGACTAGGATGTTCCCTTATGCCTAATTTGAGCTGCAGACATATTGTAGTGCTTGTCAGGTAACTCTTGATTCCCCTACCCGAGAACTCACTCATCATCATTCGTTGGTAGTCCAGCTCTTGTAATGTCATCAGGACCAAGGAATGTCAACATCTGTGTGAAATCTCAGGTGACAATATACAGTAGCTTGAGAGAATCCATGTATTCTAATCAGTAAAATCTTTGTGATAAGCACCTGACACTGTTCATGAATAAACACCCCTAACAAATCTGTGGAACCATCAACAGACAGATATAAAATGCAACAATGAGTTTATCTCCATGATAGGTGTACAAACACCATGTCTCCTCAGCCCTCTGCTACTGTTGTTGGCATTAACATAGATAATAAAAGCATATAGAGTGTCAATAAGTCATTAGACACCATAATTGTCCTCTGTATTGCTGTAGAGGGAGTGGCTGTCTATGTCATCTACTGGGAACTAGACATGAGGGGATCTTTTGCAATTCAAATTGATCAAATTTTTCCAATATATTTGATTTACAGCTAATAAATCTGCTCAAATTTCATTACTAAAAAGCTTCTAATTGCTCGTAAAATACAGGTGGGGAAGCGGAGAGAGAGAACCTTACTGATCATAAGAACTTACACTTTACAGGAGAGAGAGAGGGAGAGAATTTTACTTACACTTTACAGGAGAGAATGCCATTGACCATGAGAGCTTACAGCCTAGACAGAGATAGATAAGGCCCCTTCTGGCCATAAGAGTTTAGGGTACCGTCACACTCAGCGACGCTACAGCGATCCCGACAACGATACGACCTGGCTGGGATCATTGCAGCGTCGCTATGTGGTCGCTGGTGAGATGCCAAACAGTCAGATCATCCCATCGATGCAGCAACGATACGGCGACTCGTAGAGAGCTGTGTAACGATGTGTCGCCTATGTGTCTCAGTTCTGAGTCGCCAACGAGGTCATGGGTAAGGTGTCAAACACACCAATGCATGCTAGCCAGCGGGACCTCAACGATCAAAAAAAGGTCCAGGCCATTCCAACACGACCAGCGATCTCACAGCAGGGGCCTGGTCGCTGCTACGTGTCAAATGTAGTGAGATCGCTGCTGAGGTCGCTGTTGCATCACAAAACTTGTGACTCAGTAGCGATCTCGCTAGTGATCTCGCTTAGTGTGACGGGGGCTTTACTCTCTACAGGAGAAAGAGAAAGGACCCTCCTGATTATTAGAACTTAAACTCTACAGCAGTACAGCAGGGGTAGGGAACCTTTTGTCTGCCAGGGGCCATTTGGATATTTAGGCCTGGGGCACATTAACGTATTGCATCGGATGCGATATACTAATGACACTTTGGTAAAACTGCTGCGAGCGTGAGCCGAGTGTCAGCGCACTGTGATTCGATCTTCTTGCATGAGAGAAATGGATCACAGGTGAGGAGAAGTAGGAGAGATTGATATCTCCATGTTCTCCATTGCCTATATTGGCATATGTCGGACTGCACTCGTATGATATGCGAGTGTAGTCTAACTTTTTGAACATACCCATAGACTTGAATGCGTGTAGGCCGTGCGATATACACTGGCAATTGCAACATGCTGTGATTGTTTTCTCATGCCGAATAGGCAAATCAGAGCTGCCCCATAGAATAACACTGGTTCAAGTGCTATGCTATGCTTTATCGCATAGCACTCAGCCATGTTATATGCTTGTGTGAGCGGGCCCTTAGACCATCATTCGGGGGGCCATACAAATTTATCAACTTGAAATTTATTCTGCTATATATATATACATTTAATTAACTCCCCCCCTAATGTGATAGCGATTGACAGTGGCATTTAACAGGTTAACAGATGTGTTGATGGATCGCGATTCCACCTGAGGCTGTTAGGGGCACATGTCAGCTGTTCAAAACAGCTGACATGTGACAGGAAAGATGTGGACTCAGTGCCAGAGCCTACATCAAAATGAGAGACATGTCATGCGCCGTACTAGTATGGCGTATGTCGTGTAGGGATTAAAAAGAGGCAGGGAAATGTTTTACCTCACAAAAAGAATCAGCTGTTATTGCCCAGGAGCTGTGGTATGATCAGACCATGTCCCTGCATGGTAAGACACAGATATTACACAGTACACAGCAGGGGCAAATTTATAAGATTATCTCAGCACAGGAACATTTGTTTAAACCCATCCAATTGTGGAAATTGTTATTATTCCAAGATATATTGATTCAAATCAACTTTAAAATTACCTTTGTTCGTGGGAAAAACCCATTTAAGTATTAAGTTTACTGCAATCTAAAAAAAAAAGATTATAAAGGTGGAAAAACAATGATCTTCCCAAAATGGTTTTAAATTTAGGCCAGAACATGTAATTACATTACAACAAGTATCTAATTTACATACACTCAGAAGGTGCAAAAAGTAGCAGATTGTAGCCACAAACTTTGGTGCCACTTTGAGTGCCAGTCCACAAATTGACAAATTGATCAGCACTCATTTAAAGGCCCTTTCACATGAGTGGATGCAAAGTCCATGGTGGTGATTAATCGTCACTACAGTCGTTCCGTCCCCATACAGTTAATATATTGTCGGCAGCACATTCCCTGCTTGCATGAAGAGATGTACAGGTGACAATTTTTTTTAGGCCAAACAAAAGATCTGATCATCCAAACGACAAGCATGCATTTACTTATTCATTGGCTGATTGCAGCCATGTTTAGGCCAATGATAGGGAACGAGCATGCTTAAAGGGAACCTGTCACCAGCAAAAGCGTTGTTAACCTGCAGATATGGGGTTAATCTGCTGGTTAATAGCGTTACTGAGGCTACTTTCACACATCAGGTTTTTTGCGTCAGGCATGATCCGGCTATTTTTTGAAAAACCGCATCCGGCTTAATCTACCGCCGGTTCCGTTTTTTTCCCATTGACTTATATTAGCGCCGGATTGCACCGCATGGCCTTGCGTTTTTTCAGTTTTTTGCCGGATTAGGCGAAAATTTTCATTCCGGCGTCTGGAAAAATTGGCTACAGTAACGTTTTTTGTCTGCAGCGAAAAACCGGACAATGTCGGATACGGCACTTCCGGCTTTTTGCTACAATGGAAGTCTATGGGCGCTGGAATGTGCAGGATCCGGAAAAAGAAGGATTCGGTGGCCGAATCCGGTTTTTACGTCTGAGCATGCTCAGAACAAATTGGCCAGCCCCCAGGAAACAT
>VIAB01007961.1:20480-40511 GCA_009801035.1 Oophaga pumilio
CTGACACCCGGCCGCTATGGGCCGCGCACCCCCCGTGCACGAGGCCGATAACGATGACATACTATACCGTCCATGGGAAGAAAGTCCCAGGTCACATGGACGGAATAGTACGTCTGATGTCAGAAAGGGGTTAATCACCCAGCTTTCATACACCTACATTAGGTGTACCAGTAGATGGCAGCAAAGTACAAATTACAATGACTCCTTAGTGGACGCACATGCAATGTATTACATCTGCTAACTCACAAGGCCCAAAGTAGGCACACTGGTACAAATCTACTGTCACATGACAACTGTTTCACTCAGCAGCAATACACTTGGTACTGGGATACCACATTATTTTTACCAAATATGTCCCACAAGAGTTCATAAAAGACCCCTAGGCAAGATTATAATTGGCTGCTATGCTGAGCAGACACTTAGTAATCATAAGGTCACCATAACCTATAAAACCATTGACATTGCCGATGATTTTCGTCACTACATAATATTGCTTAATGAGAACCATGAGTCTGGCAATTGAGAGGACAGTGGAGCTTAATCACTTCTATCTTCTCCACAGCATCTCTGTCTTTCATCTAGATTTCAGTAGTGTTAATGCCCAAAGACATTGCTGCAGAGAAGGGACCCCCCATTACAAGACAGTAGGGAGTAAGGAATAGGTTCAAATCCAGTTTATCGCTGATATAGTTTTTCTCTATTTATATGTCAGTCCTTTTCTAAGTTCATTTTTATTAATTACAATCATTTCAAAATAAGACTTAAATTTGGCAAAGTTGGAACTGCCATAAGCCACAGTCAACCTGGATAAAAAGAGATCAAGGGGACACCAATATTGCAGTAAGTTATCTTTTTTTTTTTAGGTGGGAACTGTCTATCACCAGCTTAGTGTGCTGCCACTTTAGTGATCACTAAGGTGATTAGAAGGTGAGGGATAAATACTAGGTTTAGACTGCAAGGAATTAGCAAATGGGGAATTTTTACCATATGTGTCTGCACCACTATTGACATGTGTCAATAATAACTACAATCCGCCTTTCAAAGTCTAATTATCTCAGTGTTAAACAAACAGGAATATGTGTCTCTGGTGCTGAGATTATAGAAGAAAGCAGTTGTTATTTATCTAAGGGTAAGTCTCAGTTTTGACAAGAAAGACTCTCCTTAGAAATGAATTATGTCATGAATAGTGTGGGGTAGTAGTGTGTGAATCTTCTAAGGTCAAATAATACAGACTGCAAAATGTATTGAGTTGACTTTATAAACCCAGATAAAATGGTTATAGCCTCTTTATTTTCCATTATAGCTTTATTATGCTCATTTTACTTATTTTGGTCCTGTCATGCTGCAAACATGGCATACATGAATTACAGTACTGTGACAACAATAATCATTGTTTTTCAACAGGAAGAGAGATGACAAATAAAATAATGGTGCCCTACAAGGAGTAAGGAGGAGGCTATATGAAGAGATGGTGGCAGGAGGTCTAAGTAAAGCATCTGTAACCACATATGCAGCAGAAAAGGAGTGGTAACACACCTGTAATGGTATCAGTCCTCGCCCAGTTCCCATGAGGCACTCCAAAGACAAGAAAGGGAAACGTCAGTGACACAGATGAGTTACAGAGTTGTAGAAAGACTGCTAGACTTTGATAGTCAGACAGGACTAATTTCTGTCCTTAGGACCCATACCTGTTGAGACCCACCAAGGTATATGGAATTATGTGAGGAGGAATGCAGGACTCAGAACCTTCATACTGGTGGAATCTAATCAAAGTTTACATTTTATATATATATGGTAAATTTTGAGAATAAAATTTGGGAAAATGTTGATATTCATGCAACTTCAATTGTTTAATATTTATGTGGCCTCAAAATTAAATTAAACAATCTCTGAAAGGTTGTAGGAGCTCCATGTAGACCAAATGCCATGATCTTGTATTGGTACACACCCTCTGGGGTGGAAAAAGCCATTTTTTTCTTGGCCCTTTTTGTTAACGAAAAATTAGCTAATAACCCTTGGTAAGATCTAGAGTTGATATGTATCTGGCATTACCAAGTTTATCAATTAATTCATCTACCCTGGGCATGGGATATGCATTATATTTAGAAATTTGTTTTAATTTCCGAAAATCATTGCAACACCTCCAGGTCCCGTTTGCCCAACACAACTTGACTAGACCATTCACTTCTATCACTCCCAGCTCCAACATACCTTTGACTTCAGTCGACATTGCTTCTCAGCATGCCTCTGGTATTTTACAGGGTTTAAGGTTTATTTTCTTACCTGGTTCGGTAACTATATCATGTTTTGTCAGAAGGGAATTCCCAGGCAGGTCAGAGAACTTTGCTCCTCTGGAGGAATTGTTGCTCATCTTTTTGTTTAGCCGTCAAGAGGGTATCCCATAATTTCACCACTGGAACAAGTTGTGGTGACATACTACGCTTAAGACCATCAGTACCCAATGATTCTCTGTCTTTCCAAGGTTTAAGCAGATTCACATGATATAGCTGGTACGGTTTTCTTCTTCCCTGTTGATGTACCTTATAAACTACTTATCCAACCTTCTCTACTACCTCATATGGACCTTGCCACTTATCCAAAAACTTGCTTGTCAGCACTAAGACCAAGACTCTATCTCCTGGGATGAAGTTTCTGATTTTTTATATTATACACTTGGATTTGGGCCTCTTGGATCCTCTGCATGTGCTCTCTGACAATAGGTAAAAAAAAATTTAATTCGGTCCTGCATCCGTGCTACGTGTTTAATACCACTTCTATACTGGGTGGACTCAGCTTCCCATGTTTTTTTTGCTATGTACAGCAGACCTCTTGGGTGCCTCCCATGCATTAACTCAAAAGACGAGAAGCCAGTAGAAGCCTGCAGTACTTCTCTTATGGAGAACATTAAATATGCAAAAGATAATCCAACATCGTGGACATCGTTTTCCACTACCTTTTTTAACATGTGCTTTGGTGTCTTATTGTACTGTATCTCTTGACTAGTCCATCCATTTGTGGATTATTTACCGAGGTACATGTGTGCGCCATCCTCAGCATTCGGCACAGCTCTTTCATTACCTTTGACATAAAGGATGTTCCTTGGTCTGTCAGTATTTTCTTCAGAATCCCCGTTCGAGAAAACATAAAAAAAAACCTCATTGTCCGGTGAAGTCTTTATTTGTCACACTGTTGTCTTTAGCAACCTGTGATGCCTGCATTCTCCACCATATTGTAATACGCTAGGGTGGTGGAGAGTGGCGTGGCACTGACATTGGCAGACACAGTCCATATAAGGAAAATGTGGGGATTTATTTTCAGCCAAAATGTAGCTAACAATAAAGCAACCAAAAAACAACTTGCCCTTGTAGGAGCTAATGCATCTTGTCTCTGACTCATGCTACCAGGGATGTGTGCAGGCTTGGTTCTCCAGCAACTCAGCGTTTAGCAAGTATAACTGCTGTGCAGTGCATCTCCTTGTCAGAAACACATCATAACAGTCCACAGGCTGTCTCTCTCTGAAGCTTTTACTTCAGCCTTTTCTACATTTGTAATGAGACAAACTCTCTCACCTGAGCTGGCTAAGCCTCTGTATTACACGTACTGGAGCCGGGAGTGGTGAGTCCCACTACCAAATCCTACTCATCACTCTAATAAAAACCAGCCCGGAACTACCATGATAAAACGGCTCAGCACCTAAGCTGCTGCACGAAGCTGTAATACCCGGCTTTTAAAATCTCACCCAGCTTAACTTACTCGGAGAGATATACACTCCATCTAGTATCCTCCCTGTTGGTCGCCTACCATGTTTAGCAAGTTTTCTGCCTCTAACAGATCTGTTAGTTTTTGTTTAAGAAGCCCTCCTACTCTGTGCTCATTGCCTATATTAATTGCATGTGCTTGAACTAGTTACCTATATAAAAGACACCTGTCCACACACCAAATCAATCACACTCCAAGAACTCCATCATGGTAAAGACGAAAGAGCTGTCAAGGACAACAGAGACAAAATTGTAGACCTTCATATGGCTGGAATGGGATACGGGACAATAGGCAAGCATCTTGGTGAGAAGTCAACAACTGTTGGCGCATCTGGATGATCTAGAGGATGCATGGAAGAAGGTCATGTGGTTAGATGAGACCAAAATAAACCTTTTTGGTATCAACTCCCCTCGGCATGTTTGGAGGAAGAGCAAGGATGAGTGCAACCATAAGAACACCATCTTTTCTGCTTTTCTACAAAGAGGACAGGATGACTGAACAATATTGAAGGAAGAATGGATGGGGTTATGTATTGAAAGCTTTTGGTTAACAACCTCCTTTCCTCAGTATTGCATTGAAGATGGGTTATGACAGGGTCTTCCAGCAAGACAATGACCCAAAACACACAGCCAGGGCAACTGAGGAGTGGCTCTGTAAGAAGCATTTCAAGGTCCTGGTGTAGCCTAGCCAGTCTTTAGACCTGAACCCAGTAGAAAATCTTTGGAGGAAGCTGAAACTCAATGTTGTCCAGAGTCAGCCCTGAAACCTTAAAAATCTGGAGAAGATCTGTATGGATGAGTGGGCCAAAATCCCTGCTGCAGTGTGTGTAAACTTAGTCAAGACCTACAGGAGAAATCTCACCTCTGCAATTGCAAACAAAGGTTTCCGTACCAAATGTTAAGTTCTGTTTTTCTATTATATCAAATACTTATTTCATGCAATACAATGCAAATTAATTATGTAAAAATCATACAGTGTGATTTTCTGGATTTTTTTAGATTCTGTCTCTCACAGTTGAAGTCAAACTATGATAAAAATTAAAAACCTCTCCATTCTTTGTAGATGGGAAAACTTGTAAAATCAGCAGTGTGTCAAATACTTATTTTTCACACTGTATGTGTTTATCATGTGAATATGTATGCTTAGTGTGTGTGCATACAGTTCTGTGAATAAGTTTTTGCCCCTTCCTGATTTCCTATCCTTTTGCATGTTTGTCACATTTAAATATTTCAGATCACCAAACAAATTTAAATATTAGACAAAGATAACACAAGTAAACACAAAATGCAGTTTTTAAATGAAGGTCTTATTAATTAAGGGAAAAAGAAATCCAAACCCACAAGACCCTGTGTGAAAAAGTGATTGACCTCTAATCCTAATAACTGGTTGGGCCACCCTTAGCAACAATTGCAATCAAGCGTTTGCGATAATTGGCAATGCGCCTTTTACAAAGCGCTGGAGGAATTTTGGCCCACTCATCTTTGCAGAATTGTTGATATTCAGCCACATTGGGGGATTTCTGAGCATGAATCGCCTTTGTAAAGTCATGCCACAGCATCTCAATTGGATTAAGGTCAGGACTTTGATTAGGCCACTCCAAAGTCTTAATTTTGTTTTTCTTATTTAAACCATTCAGAGGTGGAATTACTGGAGTGTTTTAGATCATTGTCCTGCTGCCTAACCCAAGTGAGCTTCAGCTTGAGGAACAAAAACAGATGATCAGACATTTTCCCTCAGGATTTTTTGGTAAAAGCAGAATTCATGGTTCTATTTACCATAGCAATTCTTCCTGGTCCTAAAGCAGCAAAACATCCCCAGACCATTACACTACCACCATCATATTTTACTACTGGTATGATGTTCCTTTTCTGAAATGCTGTGTTACTTCTATGCCAGATGTAATGGGACATACACCTTTCTTTGTCACGTCAGTCTACAGAGTATTCTCCCAAAAGTCTTGGGGATCATCAAGATGTATTCTGGCAAAACTGAGAAGAGGCTTTATGTTGTTATTGCTCAGCAGTGATTTTTGTTTTGGAACTCTGCTATGAAGGCCATTTTTTCTTATGGTAGAGTCATGAACACTTACTTTAACTGAGGCAAGGAAGACTGCATCCAAATGGATGCTGTTATGGTGTTTTTTGTGATCTCTTGGATGAGTCGTTGCTGCATTCTTGGGGTAATTCTGGTTGGTCGGCCACTTCTGGGAAGGTTCACTACTGTTCCATGTTATTGCCATTTGCGGATAATAGCTCTTACTGTGGTTTGCTGGTGTTTCAAAGCTTTAGAAATGGCTTTATAAACTTTTCCAGACTGATATATCTCAATTACTTTGTTTCTCATTTGTTCCATAATTTCTTTGGAGCACGGCATGATGTCTAGCGTTTGATGATCTTTTTGTCTACTTCACTTTGTCAGGCAGGTCCTGTTTAAGTGATTTCTTGATTGAAAACAAGTGTGGCAGTAATCAGGCTTCAGTGTGGCTAGGGACTTTAAGCCCAGATTACCAAAGATGTGATAAACCAAAGTTAATTTATGTTTTAAGGGGGTGGGGGCAATCATCTTTTCACACAGGGCCCTGTAGGTTTGGATTTCTTTTTCCCTAAATAATAAAGACCTTCATTTAAAAACTGCATACTTGTCTTATCTTTGACTAGTATTTAAATTTGTTTGGAGATCTGAAATATTTCAGTGTGACAAACATACAAAAGAATAGGAAGTCAGGAAGGGGCCAAACACTTTTTCACAGCTGTATGTATGTTTTGTATGTGTATGTATACATATGTTTAGTGTGTGTATTTGTATGTTTAATATGTGGTTGTGTATATGTATGTTTAGTGTGTGCACGTATCTGTTATGTCCTACATTGATTGTTTTTCAAATTACAAATGAAGCAGTGATATATTAATCATTAGATGTAGTACACAGAAATGCCTTTGAACTGCACTGTTACTTCTCTATGCATTATTTCTATAAATGTATATTTTTTCTATAATGTGCAGAAGCCTTACCCTGTTCTTCCCTTCTCACAGTCTCATACACTTACCAATGTGCTTATATCACGATTCCCCCCTCTTTTTCTTACAGAATACATGTTTCACATATGCATTGAGTGAGACATACCACCACCACCATCCTGGTACAGGAGCATTATATGCTGCCATTTGAGCTGTGTGCATGAGGCTTAGTATTGCAACCAATACAAACTGTGATGAATGAGGGTTTTAATGACCAAACTTTCCTTATACAATTCAAAAATGTGAACGGGTGTTTATAAAAATGTGCCATTTGAAAAATGATTTTACTATATGATTATGCTATAGAAATTGGACAGTGTCATGTGAGCATATTCCTCATTTGTATCAAATCAGTATAAAAAGACAATGTATACATTCATAATACAATACTTCCATGCATCTTGTTAAGACGAACACAATGTTCCATTATTTTAACTGGTAAATACTTAAAAACAAAATATTCAGAGGTTATAAAAGGGCCACAACCGATTACAATCTTTGGCACACTAAATGCAGAATCTCTTGTCTTGCAAAATCAATTCATTCTGGCACAATTTCACATGACTTTGCACACTCAGAAGCCAGGAAAACTTTCTTGGAATCACAAATGATTGCGCTTCCCAAAAGCTCTTATATTGTTTTAATTAGTCTGTTGTCATCAGTGTGTTATTTGCTTTTGGAACATAGTAAAGTGTAACTAAGGTTCATACTTTCTTTAACTCTACAATATAGTATTAAAGAAAGCCTTGAAAGTAACACAGGATAATTTTGTATGTCCAGATTTGCATATGCATGATTTATGTGTATTACTATAGGCTGAATTCCTCTCTTTAGGGTCTTCCGTAGGAGTGATACCTAGTAGAAAGTTGATTAAGTGAAGAATTTGCTAGTGTAACCTGTTCATGAGAGAAAAATGACAACATTTTGTAACATTTTTATAGATAAAAATGTTTGGTAGATAATGTACACAAATGTAAGACTAAGTTCACACATAGGGAAAATGCTGCAGATTCTACATCTAGATTTGTAGCATGAATTCCTCAACATAATTATAGGAAAGAGTATGTGATGATGCACCATCAGTACATTAATACATTATCAGAACCAAGTTTTGAGTATTTGAGAAGGATTTGGACAGTTTCTGCTCTAAAAAAGTTTGTGTTAACACGCCAAAACTTACACTACACTAACTTATTGGAGCAGAAACTAAACCAATTCTTCCTCATAATTTCAAAACTAAGTTTTGAGGATTTTCCAGTTTTAGCTTAGCAATGAAGCACATTATGGATTGCTACATGTGTACAATATCAAAACAACGATCAGTACATGACCGCAGCTACAGAACCACCATCAGTACATGAATACAGTGCCAGGACCACCATCAGTACATGAATATATCCCTAGGACCAATGTCAGTACATGAATACATCACCAGAACTACTGTCAGTACATGAATACAAAACTACCGTTAGTACAGCAATACATCACCAAGATTACTGCAGTTGATCAATTGCGGTGTGAGATCAGCCCCATAAATACTTGTATCACGTGTACCTGAAACTCCTTACATGTTCTTAACAATAGTAAGGAGATACAGGGCATTGTTACCAGTCATCCTCAGACTGCAGACCATACAGGTGTAAAGGGACGGCCGCGGGGCCGATGCACTGGAAGCTGCTACGTATTTTACCTCTGTAGTCTCCATTCACCTGGGGTGTTCTCCCGTGAGGGAGCGTACAGAGCAATTAGAGTCAGTTCTGCTTTATTTTCCTCCAGACACAGCACATCCAAGACACCATGAGCACGTCTTAATCAATACCAGCAATACATTCTTCACAATTCTGCTTCTTCTTCTCTGCTACACCAGAATGGACCACTAATTATTGACGGGACGAGGAGCCCGGTCAAAATGGCACTTCGATCTCTTCCCCTGGAGACACTTCAATCCAGCATAAGAAAGACACATCTACTAGGTTGTCCACTCCTCTCTGGTTATCCTTCCCGGATACTTCTGATGGCCCACTCGCTACTACGCTCATGCACGACCTCTTCTGCTGAGTGTTCCCACAGTGGTTCTTCCTCTGGACTACTGCTATGTAAACCCACTCTCTTTGGGCTCACGTTTCCCACGGTGAATCCTTCACCTGCTTCTTCAGGGGTTGCTGGTCCCCTCTTCTTCCTACCCTATGCTCAGGGCCCAGGAACGTGGACGTCCTCACACTAGCAAGGTCCATCCCCGACATCCTGACAGATTCCCGCTTGGAGGCAATCTTTCCCTAGCAACAAGTCCCTAACTATTCTACCTATAGGACTGGATGTGCTCAATACCCCCCTCTAGTGTCCAAGCCCACTTACTGTATTGACATATTTTCTAATGCTCTAACTGAATCTCTAACGTGCCCCCATTAGTGATCCCTCGCAAGAGGTCATTAAACCCATATGTCTATATACACTACCCCACTAGTGCCCTACTTTAATTATCCCTAGGACACACTGACTACCTAAATTAACACCTTCTTTACCTTTACACATTGGAAATAACACCAGTACATAACATCATTCAGTTCATGCAAAACATACATTTACGCCTTTTTACACACTTAAAGGGGATGGGACAATTAAAGGGTTAATCCCCTTGACCTCCTTACACAGGAACCACAGTACTAATGAGACATAGTCTGTATCACAAATAAACATTTACCTCATTCAGTACAATATAGGTGACATCTTCTCTCATTGAAGCTGTTTCCATCTCTTTTATCTCCAGTTCTTTTGCCACAGTACAGACCCCATGATGAGATTTCACGCCCACAGCTCGTGTCTCAAAACTGCCCTCTTCTCTGGTCTTCTGCATGCCTTTAAAAATGAAAGTATCATTAAAATTCCTCATGAATAATATCTCCCAAGCTTTGCCACTGAATAATTAATTGCCTCTCACTATGATTTCTGCACAAAATGTTTTCCCCACAATTACCCTCTTTATGTCTCCCCCACACTGTGCCTCTCCAAAAATATCCCCCTCCACACTGACTCTCTACGAAGTATTCCCCCCTCGCTGCCCCTGTCCAAAATGTCCGTCTCACATTACCTCTCTCCATATTCTCCCCCCAAAATGTATTTGCAGCTGAAAGAAGCAAATACATTTCAATACAGTGTAGTAAGATAAGAATTGGCATATCCCGGTTCTCTGCAGGCTGAAAAACATTCTTTGGCGGCCCACAGGCCATATGTTGTGCAGGCCTGATTTCAAGTCAGTCGGTCACCGCGTTTTTACGTTTTTACCACATAGTCTGATATGTAGAAACAGAGACTGTAATTCCTGCGATGTGTGACTTGTTGGGCTGCTTACTGTAGTTTTGATAAAACCACAATTTTATCACCAGGATATTATCACTAGAGGACTAGTAAACATGCATTCATATAATTCTCCATATTCACGAGCTCTGTATAACTTCCCCACACACACATACAGTGATTGCCAGATTTCTGCCTATGCACAGTGTAAACAGAAAGCTGTCACTCAGTGGTATACAGAGCGCAGCATTCAGGGAACTGGTAGATCTGCGGGAGATAAAACAGTGATTTTATCAAAACTGCAGCAAGCAACACAATGATACATTGCTGTAATTAGGGCCTCTGCCCCTACATCATGCTGCTCTCAGATGGAATAGCAAAACCCTGATGACAAATAATATAACACCAATACCATTTATCAAAAGGGTTTTCCAGTACTTTCATGTGCAAGCCTAATTCCAAAAAAGTTGGGACACTGTAAAATGTTAAGAAAACAAAAATGTGATGATTTGAAAATCTCTTATTGCCATATTTTATTCCCAGTTGAACATGGAACAGAAGGTGAAAGATAAACATTTTTCATTTCATTTTTAATTAAAGGGAATCTGTCACCCTAAATTGGCGTGATATTTAAATGATGGCAGTCAGGTCAGATGGGCGGTGTTTTGGGTACTTGCCTTAACATGTTGTTCGCCGCTGTCTCCATTATTTCTGGGAATTGTAGTCGTTGTCCTCCATATAACGCGCCTGCGCATTGCAATCTGCGGGCAAAGCATACTGCGCGTGCGCAATTCAAGATTGCAATGCACAGGCGCGTTATATGGAGGGCAACGACTACAATTCCCAGAAATAATGGAGACAGCGGCGAACAACATGTTAAGGCAAGTACCCAAAACACCGCCCATCTAACCTGACTGCCATCATTTAAATATCCCGCCAATTTAGGGTGACAGATTCCCTTTAACTCATTTAGACATTGATGGCAGCAACACATCTCAAAAAGTTGGGACAGGGCCATGTCTACCATTGTGTAGCATGCACTCTTCTATTTACAACAGTCTGTAAACATCTGGTAAGTGAGGAGACCAATTGCTGGAGTTTTGGGAAAGTAATGTCCCATTTTTGTCTGACGTAAGATTCTAGCTGCTGAACAGTCCTGGGTCTTCTTTGCCAGATTTTTCATATTATACTACTCCAAATGTTTTCGATTGGTGAAAACAACTAAATTCTTCTTATGTGAAGCCATGAAGCTATGATGGATGCAGTATATGGTTCACAAGGCCTTCCTTGAAAAACATGTTGTCTGGATGAGAACATGTATTATTCTAAAACCTCTATATAATGATCAGTATTGATAATGCCTTTCAAGATATGTAAGCTGCTCATGCCATAAGTACTAATGCAACCCCATCCATTAGAGATGCAGGCTTTTGGACTGTGCACTGATAACAGGCTGGATGGTTACGTACCTCTTGAGACCGCATGATCTGGCATCCATAGTTTCCATAAGGAATTTCAAATTTTGAATCTTCTGAACAGAGATCAGTTTTTCTTTTGCCCTCAGAGTCAGAACATTTTAAATGAGCTTTGGCTCAGAAAAAAATGACGCTTTTTCTGGATTGTGTTGATATATGGCATCTTCGTTGCATGATAGAGCTTTAACTTGAATTTCTGGATTGCATGGCGAGATATGTTCACAGGCAATGATTTCTGGAGGTATTCCTGAGCTCCTACAGTATTTTGAATGACTGAATCATTGAATCATATGTCTTTTTAATGCAGTGCCCCTTGAAGGCCCATAGATCATGAGCATTCAATACTGAATGTTGGCCTTGTCTCTTGTGCAATTTGATTTCTCCAGAATTTCTGAATCTTTTGATGATTTTATGTACTATAGATGTTAGGATAGTCAAAGTCTTTGCAATGTTATGTTGAGGAACATTTTTCTGAAATTGTTCCTCAATGTTTAGACACAGATGTTCACAGATTGGTGAACCTCTGCCCATCTTTGCTTCCTAGAGACTCTGCCTCCCTAACAATCTCTTATTATACATAGTCATGTGACTTAGTTGAAAACTGACTCCAAACTATTTTTCATTAACACCACTTTCTTTTCCAACATTTTATTAACCATGTCTCAATTTTATTTAGAAGTTTTGCTTTAAGGTGCCAGAAGGTGGTAGCCGTGGTCAAGCTGCTGCTCCATAATGCCTTGGTACTTTATAGGAAAATCATGTCCCAGTGTGCTGGTCTCTTGTAGGGTGCATTACACTCCCTTGTAGGCCACATGCCTCTGCTGTCTTCAATTCTCTATATGCAGGAACAGCCGCACACAACTTGGGACACCCGGTTCATTTCAACACATAAACGTTTACTGGACAGTTAAAGTAGATCAGATTGTATCACACAGCATTGGTATAAAGTTTACCTCTGATCACTGGTGTCAGTGGATGGGACTACTGCTCCCATCATTTGACACCTGCTGCCACTAATAACAGGGAGAGCAGAAGCGACTGATGAGAGTATTCATTAGCTGGCTCCTGTGCTGCAAATGAAAAAAATAAAAAAAAAATGGCGTTGCTAGCGGTGATCTCACCGAGGTCACGGCAGTTCAGCCCAGCAGGGAACGCAGCCTCAGTGACCAGAGATAACCTCGATGACGTTACCGCCAGTCACTGAGGCTGTGCTCACAGCAGTTCAGTCACCAGTTGTTCTCAGCCTGGACGGTCGCATCTTGGCACCGTCCAGGTTGAAAACTGTTTTTCCACAGACATGGATTACGGCATGGGACATAATGACTGAGAGATGAGGATATTGTTGTTTTTTTAATTTTACTTTTATTACAGGAGAAAAGGGCTTCGGTGGAATTAGGAGTTTAGTGAGTATAACTGTGTTTGTTATTTTTAAATAAAAAAGTAAAAGCGTGTTTTGTTTTATTTCTAATAAAGACCTTTTTTTGCTGTGTCTTTATTTACCATATAACTATAGGATTAGTAATGGATAGGTGTCTCATAGACGCCTAGCCATTACTAAGCTGTGGGCTTGTTGTCACCTGAGAATACAAAGGTGACATCAACCCCACAACTATGAACTCCATTTGCCACCGCTACAGTGCAAGTGGGAAGAGCCGGGCAAAGCACCAGAATTGGCGCGTCTAATAGATGTGCCTTTTCTGGGCAGCTGCTGGCTGCTATTTTTAGGCTGGAGGGGGCCAATATCCATGGCCCCTTATCAGCCTGAGAATACCAGCTCCAAGCTGTCTGCTTTAGCAAGGCTGGTTGTCAAAAATGGGGAGGACTCCACACTGTTTTTTAAATTATTTAAATATAAAAAAACAGCGTGGGGATCCCTCTATTCTTAATAACCAGCCTTGTTGAAGCTGACAGGTGAGGGTTGCAGCCCATAGCTGTGAGTTTTGCCTGGCTGGTTATCAAAAATACAGGGGAACCCACACCGTTTTTTTTAAATTATTTATTTACAGTGCAGGAGCCGGCTATTAAATACTCTCATCAGTCACTCCTGCTCTCGCTGTTATTAGCGGTAGCAGGTGTCGGATGATGGGAGTAACAGTCCCATCCGCTGACATCAGTGACGGGAGGTAAACTTTATACCTCCGATCACAGCTGAGCGCTCACGCTGTCTTTTGACAGTGTGGGAACTGTGGCTCTCTGACCGGCGGGGATAATTTCACCACCGATCAGAAGCGGTGTTTGCCGCTCTGTCTGTCATGGTGTTCGGGCAGCAAAACTCGAACATTTACACAGACTTCCTGGTGAAGTACGTGTTCGGTGTCCATGCCCGAACAGTAGGTGTTTGGTACAGATGCCAAACTTTACTGTTTGGGTTTGCCCATCTCTAGTGGTGAGCACCTTGAACCCTCAGGTGCTTTGCAGAAGTTTATAATGTTGAGCAGTGAAAATAAAAAAATCAAATTTGCTGGAATCATTTGCACACGCAATGTCCTGTTTGGAGAGCCACTGATGTGCATAAACAGTGGAAACCCTCCACAAATGACCCCATTTTGGAAACTAGACCCCTCAAGGAATGTATTTAGATGTTTTGTGAGCACCTTGAAGCCCCAGGTGCTTTCCAGAAGTTTATAACATTGAGCCGTGAAAATATAAAAATTACATTTCCTCCAAAAAATGTTACTTTAGCCCCAAATTTAGTATTTTCATAAGGGTAACTTGAGAAATTGCACCATGCAATTTGTAATTTCTCCTGAGCATGCCGATACCCCATATGAGGGAGAAAAAAACTGTTTGGGATGCACGCCAGAGCTCAGAAGGGAAAGCGTGCCATTTGACTTTTAGAATGTAAAATTTCCTGGAACAATTGGCGGACGCCATGTTACGTTTGGGGAGCCTCTGATGTGCTTAAACAGTGAAAATCCCCCACCATTTTAATAAACTAGGTCTCTCAGGGAACTGATCTAGATGTGTGGTGAGCACATTGAACCCGCAGATGTTCAAACTCAGAAGTTTATAACATTGAGCCGTAAAAATAATAAAAGTCTAATTTTACACACCAATATGCTTTCAGCACAAAACATTGCATTTTCATAAGGGTAACAGGAAAAATTGCACAATACAATTTGTTGTGCAATTTCTCCTGAGTATGCTGATACCCCATATGAGGAAGAAAAGTACTGTTTGTGCGAACGGCATGGCTCGGAAGGGAAGGAGCGTCATTTCACTTTTTGAATGTACAATTTCCTGGAATCATTAGCCGACATCATGTCCCTTTTAGAAAGCCCCTGATGTGCCTAAACAGTGGAAACTCATCACAAGTGACCCCATTTTGGAAACTAGACCAATCAAGGAATGTATTTAGATGTGTGGTGAGCACCTTGAACTTCCAGGTGCTTCACAAAAGTTTATAATGTTGAGCTGTGAAAATAACAAAATCACATTTTCCTCACAAGAATGTTATTTTAGCCCCAAATTTTGCATTTTCATAATGGTAACAGGAGAAATTGCACCATACAATTTATTGTGCAATTTCTCCTGACTATACCGATACCTCTTATGTGGAAGAAAACTACTGTTTGAGCGCACGGCAGGGCTCAGAAGGGAAAGAGTGTCATTTGACTTTTTGAATGTACAATTTCCTGTAATCATTAGCAGACACCATGTCTGGTTTAGAGAGCCCCTGATGTGCCTAAACAATGGAAACCCCCCACTATAATGCCATTGTGAAAATTAGACATCTCAAGGAATGTATTTAAATGTGTGGTGAGCACCTTGAATCCCCAGGTGCTTCAGAGAAGTTTATAATATTGAGCTGTGAAAATAAAATAAAAAAAAAATCACATTTTTCGAGCAAAAATGTTATTCTAGCCTCAAATTTTTCATTTTCATAAGGGTAGCCTGAAAAATTGCCCTGTAAACTTGTGTAATTTCTCCTAATTACGCTTATACCCCATATGTGGGGGAATACTACTTTTGAGGCACAGCTCAGAAGTAGAGTTGAGCGAATATCTTCGGTTCCCCACTTATTCGGAAAGCTATAGTGCTTGTAGAATAAGCTACAGCGGGAACCCGGCTTCCTGGATCACGCCGGCTGAATAGCTGATTGCGGCCACAGTTGCATGTGTCGTGGCTGTGTTACAGTCACAGCACATGCATTGAGATTCCAACACTCATATTTTCCTAGAATAGTTTGCGGACTCCATATACAAAGACCCTAATTGCTAGAAGAGCTGAATCCCCCTCAAGTAACCCATTTTGGAAATTATACACCTTTTAGAATTTATCTACAGGTGTAGTGACGATTTTGACTCAATGGGTGTTTTCCAGAAACAAGAAGCAATGAATATTGCCTAGTGAAAATTGCAAACAGCCATTGTAGTGATCAGTACGTTGTTGTGACCAGTACGTTGTAGTGACCAGTATGTTGCAGTCACCAGTACGTTATGCCTAGCTCATGCTTCTGGAGACATGCACCGGTAACTTAGGCTGGCTCTCATCTCTTCAGAAAGGCCAAACATATGGACGCTATATGTGGTTTAGGCACACTGTGGGGCTCAGAAGTGAGGGGGCATTTGGATTTGGGAGCATAGAATTTGCTGAATTTCTTTTAGGGGACGAGGAGCCATTGTGCTCCTCCTAGAGCCTTTCTACTACCAGTAACATGGAAGCCCCCTATATTTCTGTTAACAGATGACAGACCTGAGTAAAGGTTTGCTTTTTTGTGGAATGATTTGAAGCTTTTATTGGGAACATTTTACATAACGTTTGTGATTACATTTATCCGGTGCTCTACGCTGAACACTTACATTGTGGTTTCCATCAAAATCTCCGAGCGATGTGATTCAGATGAAACCCCCAAGGGATTCATTCTCTATAATGAGGCAGCAGAGTTACTCTCACTTTATCTGGCCTCTGTTTAGCATTGTCCTTCTTTTCAGAAGTGCACAAAACTGTGGCCGACGGCACTTTCATGCAATCCAAAAAAGGCGG
The DNA here is from genome assembly GCA_009801035.1 of Oophaga pumilio. NCBI lineage: Eukaryota > Metazoa > Chordata > Amphibia > Anura > Dendrobatidae > Oophaga > Oophaga pumilio. Next base: position 37,012 of record VIAB01007961.1, read on the forward strand.
ACACCGCTGGATCACATGTCCTATGGCGTCCACAGTTTCTCCATCTGCCTCATTTTAGCGAATCTTCCACCGGGAGTTCTGTCTGAATCACGTATTTCAGAGATTTACATGGAAACCCTGATTAACTGCTCAGTGTAGAGAGCAGGATAAATGTGCGCCGAGCCTTACTGCGATCTTTGGGAGGCAGAATAAGCAAAACAGAAGGTGAAGAATTGGATGAATTAATTTTTTTACGCCATTGCTCATGCAGTATAAGAGATTAGACAACTTTATTCTTCGGGTCGGTGCGATTACAGCGATGCCAGTTTTATATCAGGTTTTTATGTTTGGCTGCTGTCACACACCAAAAATTTCTTTTTATTGCGTTTTTGCATCACCATATTTTGAGAGCTATAACTTTTCTATATTTCAGCACAGAGTCATGTGATGACTTGTTTTTTGCAGGACGAGTTGACGTTTTTATTGGTTCCATTTTTATACACATTACTTTTTTATCGCTTTCTATTCCGATTTTTGGAAGGCGGAATGAACAGAAACCAGCAATTCAGGAATTTTTGTTTTTTTATGTTGTTCCACATGTGGTAAAATTGATAAGGCAGTTTTATTCCTTGGGTCAGTACGGTTACAGTGATATCCCATTTATATCTTTTTATGTTTTGGCGCTTTTATACAATAAAAACTATTCTATAGCAAACATAATTAGTTTTGCATTGCTTTATTCTGGGAGCTATAACTTCTTTATTTTTCCGCTGATAGAGCTGTGTGATGGTTTGTTTTTTGCAGGACAAAACAACGTTTTCAGTGGTACCACGCTTATATATATTAGTCTTTTTGATTGAGTTTTATTACACTTTTTGTTTGGCAGTTTGATGATAAAGCATTGTTTTTCGCCTTGTTTTTAATTTTTTTTATGATATTCACTAAAGGTTAACTAGTGAGACAGTTTCACTGGTCGGGCTGTTCCAGACACGGCGATACTAAATATTTGTGCTTTTATTGATTATACATATTTTTCATAAAAATATTTATTTATGGGTACAATATATTTAGATTTTTTAAAATTATTATTATTATGTTTTTATATTTATTCAATTTTTAAAAAACTTTTTTTTTTACTTTTTTACTTTGTCCCACTATGGGACTTTCATGTATTGCAGGCTGATTGCTTGTATAGCATGGGGATGCAGGAGCATGTATTTAGCGGGTGACCATGTATGTAGCCATGTACGTAGCAGCACTGGTGTATGCAACGCCCTGCTCTGAGCATGCTAGTGCTGGTGTCCTGGATGTCCTCGGGTCACCATGGCAATGATCGGGACTAAGGGTAGAGGAGCTTTCTTCCTTCTGCCAGCTTCCGAAATGCTGCGATCGATTTCAATTGCAGCATTTAGGGTGTTAAAATGCCGGGAGCGGTTCAAGACTGCTCCTGGCACTTAGTGCCAAGTCTCAGCTGTCAGAATCAGCTGACACCCGGCGGCGATCACGCATGTGTGGCACCCCTCAGGGTCCAGTCGCCACAGAGGTACTGCACCTCATCCAGAGGTGTGGTACCCCACTCTCAGGTAAGGAGGAAGCACCACCCAGGACACTAACACTTGCACCCAACACAGACTATTGCAGCAGGGCACCCTGAATGTACCCTACAGGAAGATGGTCTTATCCCAGGCTTAGTAGTAAAGGGTGCTGGGAGAGTGGGTGTAGAAAGTAGAAGGAAAGGGGTGGAGCTTAGTGAGCGGGAACGAGACGGTAGAGTCAGAACAGGAATGGGGCTCAAGCTGTGAGGAGCTTGTCCCCAGACGCAGAAAGATACTAGTAAGAAAGAGACAGAATTAATCTTCCGGAAGGACAGAAGGAGTCCTAGGGACACGGATAGTGAGCAATCCATCTGTGGGGCCTGATCCAGTAGTGGAGGGACCAGGTCGCAGTGGGGTACCGGCTCCTGAGACTAGTGTAGAAATCACCAGACTCAGCTAGCAAGCCAGAGGCAGGGGCACTTCTAGGTGCTTCAGCTATAAGCCACAGTTATCTTCTTCGAAAAGGTAGCCATAAGGGAGCAAAGAGACTTAGAGAACGTTGCCCGACAAGGTCCGTGGCTACTGGCTTGGGACACTGACTGTGAGGTGCTGGACAGGAAGGAAAGGCGGAAAGTCAGCACAGTTAGATGGCCAGGAAAGGAACATATTGAAGGGAGTCCTGGAAAGGTGTATCCTAATCTACCTGAGAGTTTGCTGGACCCCTCACGTGGAGAACACGGCATCAAGCAGGCATCTATGCATAAGAGAACTGTGAGTAAAGCATTGGAAACTGCACCATGCTGTGTCCTCTGAATCATTCCTGCACCACCTGCCCTGCACCACACTCACCACCAACATCACCTTTATCATTCTAACTGCCCTGGGACACAGCTCTGCCTATGGAGGGCTAAACCAACTCTGCTGCATCAACAACTGTCCCAGAGGACTGAATCTGCAGCGTGGGCTAACATCTTTATTGCCGAGTACCACAGGTGGCGTCACAAACACTTTATTACAAACTCATTATTTTTCCCCTTTTTCATCATCTTCCTCTTTTTATTGGACGCCCAGGGCCACGGACTGGGTCACTGCTGCTATGACACTGCCCCTTTAAGAAGCAGCCCGATACCGAGAATCCCCACTGCCCTGGCGGGCGATCCAACTTGGCGTCATGAGCAGGATGAACGACCCGAAAAATCGGGTCCCGTGCGCCTATTTTGAACTGCCTTTCATGTCAGAGACTTTGCTGAAATGTTTGTACTTGCACCACGAGGCGTGCAGGGAGAAGAAGGGCATGCCGTTGCGGGCAAGACCTCGTGGTGAGGCGCGAAAAATCATGGCTGCCCACTCTAAGTGTTACTGTACCTGGGGAACTTGTCCATCAGCCAGTGAGATCTGCCTTCTGATTGTGGATGGCGAAAAAAGAAGAGACAAAAGGCCCAACCCATGAAAGAGGCGGAGAGAATGCCACGTGGAGACACAGGAGGACCCGGCAGCTAAGATGGCGAGCGGAGGAAACCAGGAGTGTGGAGTTGAAGCGATGGACTCCCCCAGCTCTCTGGAGGAACACCCTGCCTCACTGCCTGTGGAAGTCCCGGAACTCCTGGGAGCTGAAGTGGAAGAGCTCAGTAATCAGCTCCCTAAGGTGCAACTCACCACTGTAACCCGGTGGAAGGTGGCTCTGAGAGTGAAGCTGGTGAAGTAGCGTCCATGTGGGCAGTCCCCGATCCCAGCAGAGGAAGGAATCGGTGCCGATGCAATATCAGAGGCAGGTAGTGACACCGACCCTGCCCCGGTAACTGAGGAGTTTCTAATAGGCCTGCTAGATGCCCCGACAGTCCGTGAACCTGGCCGGGCTCGCACTATTGTAAATTGGGACCAGGCCTCGGGTATAGAAGGTCATCTAATAGCCCTACTCCAGCCTGCTCAACTATTGGGAGAAGTACAGTACAGACCAAAAGTTTGAACACACCTCATTTAAAGATT
>VIAB01007961.1:85082-95803 GCA_009801035.1 Oophaga pumilio
GTGCTGAAAATCTCAGCTTATACACGAGTATATACGGTAGTTAACATGATTTTGATCAAAAAAATGCAAAACCCATCCCACTACGCCACGGTGACCCTAATCAGGATGGTTGTAACCTCAAATATTAAAACCTTATTGTTTGTCAAGTGACATGCATGTGGATAAGGGCTGAGAAGGACTGAACCCGGCCAGTAGACATGCAGCCATGGTGATCCAGATGAATGTAATGTCCAGTTCAAAGAAAAGGCAGGTCACACCTTTATATGCAGGGTGTAAACAAACTAAAAAAAAAACCTGAAGAAATGAACTGGTGTGCATGCAGCATGTAAAGTGAATGTTCATACTGGCCACTGAACAGACAAAAACTCAAGATAAAACCAAAGAAAGCAAATAACCCTGCAGTAAGTACCGTAAGTTAAAAGCAATAGTGCATAAAATAATGTAGAGTGCTTAGTTAACATAATTTTGATAAAAAAAAATGCAAAAGCCATCCCAACACTTCAGGGTGACCCTTACTGGGACTATCCTAACCTCAAATATTAAAACCTTACCATTTGTCAAGTGACGTGTATTTGGATAAGGACTAAAAAAGACTGAACCCTCTAGTAGAGGCATAGGCATGGGGAACCACATGAATATTACGGCCAGCTCAAAGAAAAGGCAAGCCACACCTTTATATGCACAGGGTGCAAACAAACAGCCCTTATCCAAATGCATGTCACTTGACAAACGGTAAGGTTTTAATATTTGAGGTTAGGACCATCCTGGTTAGGGTCAACAAGAAATGGTAGGATGGCTTTTGCATTTTTTTGACCAAAATTATGTTAACTAAGTGCCTTATATTTTCATGCACTATTGCTGTTTATTTATTGCAGGGTATTTGCTTATTATGTTTCTATCTTGGGGTTTGTCTGTTCTGTGGCCAGTGTGAACATGCACTTTCATGCTGCATGCACACCAACTTACGTATATCCCAGTTAATTTCTTTAATTTTTTATGTATGTTAAGAAGTAGCATAGCTACTGGGGGGCAGAGGGTGTAGTGACTGCTGTATCGGACCTGACCAGGTTTTGCGACTGATTGAGGTCTATTAACCCCTTAAATACCACTGTCAATAGCAACAGAGGTATTTAACCCTGCTGTTCTGCTCGCATTTACTATACACTTGTACTGTTTCGGGTCACTATGACCCAACCTATCAAAATGTTGATTTTAGTTACGGTGTTTTATTTGAATATCTATTTCATTATTAAACTATAGGTCAACATGGTTTATCATAAACAAATGAAAAATGAAATTAAAACTTAATTTTTATTTATTTTTTTCAGAAAAAGGTTACACGGGCTTCTTGCAATTGCGGTATGTTTGCTTTATAGCATTCTGCACACAAATAACAAACATGCTTTAGATTTCTATTACTATAAAGTGAAATCTAACTAAATATAACTTTGTGTTAACATATTTTATAAAACAACAAATGAAAAATAATGAAAAGCTAAAAAGGTTGAACAGGTTCATGCATTTTTACATTGAACATAATAATAAAACACATGTCCTTTACATAGATATTTTGCACACCCAGCACATGTCAGATTTGTTTTATTGTCACAAGAAGATGGACAGAAGCTACATCTCTTTTTTGGCTCGTAGCGGTGCTGGTGGAGGCCGTGGAGTCTCTTTCTTGAGCATGCTTCTGGACATTCTTCACAATGGCTGCTGCTCCTTCACTTCTGGTGTTTACTTTTCTTTGATATACGGCCTAACTAGGGATTTTCCTAAGTCATCAATAAAAATTCTTCTTTTATGCAGCTTATTTCCGTTCCAATTGGGGTCGATTTCTCTCCACAAAACAAATGCGTTGTATGCCGAAACATCCAGAATGTTCGAAAATATTATCATTGGCCAGCGATTAGTTTTGCGTTTGCATGTGTATGTTGATATTGCTTGATCTAGTGTATCAACTGTCCCTTTTGTGGCATTTTAATCTAATATCATGTCCGGCTTTCTGTCTTCTCAATTACTTATTGCATTGCCATGGTGCATTTTTTTTTTTGGGAACGTAAGACACATCTGTGGTATCTCCACTAAAGTAAAAAGTAGAACTATACGCATCTCTTTTACTAAGGATACCTTGCGGCAGTTCAGGCTTGTTTTTCCTTATAGTACCCAGCATGGTAAGTTGTCTTTTTTGCAACATCTGGCCCAGTTGGCATGATGTGAAAAAGTTATTACGTGATGTGACATGTCCATGACAGTGACAGTCCATGAGTCAAATACCTGTAAAAATGTGTATTCACAGCTCAGTGTCCTCTCTCACAGAATCCAGTGTCTTCTCTCTCAGGATTGAAAGTGAAACTACTTGTGTCCTCTCTCACAGAATTGAAAGAGAAATGACTGGATGAGTACTTGCTCACTGATAAGAACAGTGAAATCTCCACCTTTTTGGATAATGAGATGAAGTACACAGGAAAACAAATACATTTTGCAGGCAGAAATAATTAGTGACCTGTTGAACAGTAAAAAATGTTATCTGGTCATATTGACCCGAACAGTACAAGTGTAACAATCAGTGTGTAGCACAAAGTAAATTAAAAAAAAAAAAAACAACACTCATAGTAAGAACCCCTCAAATGCGGAAAAGTCAATTAATCACAAGTTTCAGATCCACATAATAAATAATCTGCAGGGATATTTTATTCCAAATTTATTCAAAATCATTATTATTATTTATTCAAATTTATTTCATTCCGGGTCATATGGACCCGAACAGAACAGCAGGGTTAAGTTGTTACAAGGGGGCCAAAAGACCCCCTTAGTAAACCATCGGAATATGTAAAAAAAAATGGTCCAAATGAAAACACCAAACCGTCCTGCAAAAAACAAGCCCTAATATGGCTCATTCGGCAAAAAAAAAAAAGTTACAGCTCTCAGAATATGATGATGCAAAAACAAATTCATTTTGCTAAAGTATTGTTTTAAGTGTGTAAAAATAGCAAAGCATAAAAAAAAATAAATCTGGTATCACTGTAATCGTACCAACCCACCGAACAAATTGGTCTTATCACTTTTACCGCATTTTGAATGGCGCAAAAAAATGTAAAATAAAAACAATAACTGAATTGCAGGTTTTTTTTCTTTCTGTATCTGAAAAATCTGAATAAAAAGCGATCAAAAAATATTATGTACTACAAAATGGTACTAAAAAAATCTGCAACATCCCACACAAAAATAAGCCCTTGTACAGCTCTATTTGCCAAAAATAAATTTGCTGCTCTCAGGATGTGGCGACAAAAAAAAGACTTTTTATGAAAAAAGCATTTTTAATGTGTGATATGAGCTATTTATTCATTCTACCTCCCAAAAATCAGAATAAGACTCGGCTCACATTTATCCTGCACTCTCCACTGAGTGCTTACATCGGGGTTTCCGTGTAAATTCCCCAAACCCGTGATTCAGACAAAACCCCAGAGGGAACTACTCACTTATGAGGCAAATGGAGTCACTTTGGACTGGTCTGTGTTCCGGCGTTGCCCCATCATTTTAGGCGTCTTTTTTGCACACAACTGTGGGTGACCACAGATCTGTGCATGCCTAAAAAGATGGATACCATTGGAGCAAACACCTCATTATGGTGGGTCTGAATCGCATTTTTGTGGGATTTACCCTGACATAAGTGCTATGCATAGAACACAAGAATGTGATCCACAGATTATTCTGGATGCATTAGAAAAATATTATGTACCCCAAAATGTTACCCATAAAAACCCTTATTTATCCTGCACAAAACCTGCCCCCCACTCAGATCTGTCATCTGTCACTGGAACTACAAGTATAAGAGGTTCCCGCATTACTGCTAGAACAAAGACTCTGGAAAAGCAAAAGGGCTCCCACCCCCTCAAATAAAATCCAGTGAATTCTTTGCTCCCAAATTCAAATTCCCCCCTCCTTCTGAACCTCGCTGTGCTAAACCACAGTAAGCGGCTACATGTTTGGCATTATTGTAATGGAGAGAAGGCACTTAATTTATGGGTGCGTATTGCCAGAAGCACAGGCTGGGCACAATGTATGGGGGCGCTACAATATATGGGGGCTCTACACTGTATGGGGACACAATGTATGGGTACTAGACTGGCAGATTTACAATTCTCTAGATAAAAATAGTCACTGAAGCGATAGATTAATTCATTGAGAGATGCAGTTTCTGCAATGAAGTCACTTTGGGGTTTTTCTGCTGTTCTGGCACCTTTGGGGCTAGGCAAAAGAAAGCCACAAACTATTCTAGCAAATTCTGTGCTCCAAAAGACAAATAGCGCTCCTTCCTTCTCAGGCCTGATGTGTGGCTTAACAGTAATTTCTGACAACATATAAGCAGCACTGCGTTCAGGAGAAATTGCACAATAAATTGTGGGGTTTAGCTTCATCTATTAACCCTTCTGTACCTGACAAATTTGCAGGAAATACCAAAAAATAATTTTTACCACTAAAATGTCATCTTTTCACGACTCAACATTATAAAATTCCGTGAGACACTTATGGGTTAAAAATACTCACTACACCCGTAGATGAATTCCTTAAGGAGTCTAGTTTCCAAAATAGGATTACTTGTCGGGGCTTATGATGTTTACACATGTCAGGGTCTCTTTAAATACGATATAGTATTCACAATCTATCCCAGGCAAATAGAGCTCTTTCCTTTTCTAACCCTGCCATGTGTCCAAGCAGAAGTTTTTGACCACATATGGGGTATAGTCGCATTCGGGACAAATTGTGCAACAAATAATAGGGTCCGTTTTCTCCTATTATCAATTGTGAAAATTACAAATATGACATCCAAAAGTTATCAAATTATGTGTAGTACCTGTGGATTGAAAACGCTCACTATACCCCTGGATAAAATCCTTGATGGGGTGTGGTTTCCAAAATGGGGTTACTAGTGGTTTGTTTTTCACTGTTTAGGCACATCAGAGGCTCTCCAAACGCAACATGACATCCGCAGACAATTCCATCAAAGTCTGAGTTCCAAAATGTCATTCCTTACATTCCGAGCCCTACTGTGTTTCAAAACAGTGGTTTTCCTCCACATTTGGGTTATTGGTGTAGTCAGGATAAATTTGCCAACAAATTTTTGGGTCCATTTTCTCCTATTACCCTTGGGAAAATAAAAGAATTTGTGGCAAAAAGAACATTTTTTGTGGGTAAAATGTGATTTTGTACTTTCACAGCTCTACGTTATAAATGTCAGTAAAGCAACTCGGGGTTCAAGGTTCTCATAAAACATCTAAATAAGTTCCCTAAGTGGGTCCAGTCTCAAAAATGGGATCAATTGTGTGGGGGTTCCTGTTATGAATGTGCTAGAGATGGTTTCTAAGCAGAGGCTCCCTCTGGTGGTTACAGACAGTACTGAACCTTTCAGCGAGGAATGGTAATCTGGGTTCACTGACTGGTCTGATATAAGGGAGGTTCCCTCCCATGATGGTTGCCGGTGATCAATTGTTCTTGTCTCAATTGAGGTTCCTGGTTCATTTGGAAGTTTGCTGAGTCTTGCCAGCATCTTCTGCTATCAGATAAGATATTTCTGCTTTTATTTTTGTGCTTGCTTTTTGCATTGTTCCCTGCACTTCTGTGGAGGTCAGCCAGGTCCCCTCCGGGGGGCTTGTGCTCCTCTCAGTTTATCTGAAGCCACTGTTATTTGTTCATTTGCTTTTTCCTGTTTTTTTCAGTGGTTGCGGCTTAGTTTTGTTACACCAGAGATCTGATATAGGTGGTAGAGATCGTGTGATCTCAGGTGTTTTTGCAATCAGAAGAGTTATTATTTTTTAGGGTTTTTTTGGATGGCAGTGAGTATCCTTTCCTGTACTTTTCTGTCTAGACAGATTGGGCCCCAGCGTTTGCTCATTCTATTTTCTGTCTGTGTCCGTGCTTCTTCTTGTCTAACCGCCATTACATGTTTGGGGGCTTCCTATTTTCTTTGGGGATCTGCTCCGGAGCATATAGCTTTCATCTTTCTGCCTTTAGGTGCAGTTATCTCTCAAGCTGTGACGAGGCGTCTAGGATCAACATAGGAGCGCTCCACGGCTACCTCTAGTTGTGTGGTTAGTTCAGGTTACTACAATCCAATAGGTTCCAGCCTCTCTGGTGTATTGCCGTTTTTGCATATTCTCCTCAGCTACCAAAACACAACAGTTTCCACTGTTTAGGCACAATGCAGGGCTTCCCCAGTCGATTCCAGTTGATTTTGCGTTCAAAAAGTCAAATGATGCTCCTTCCCTTCCGAGCCCTGCCGTGCACCAAAATAGGAGTATTCCCCCACATATGGGATATTGACATACTCAGTAGAAAATGTACAACAAATTTTGGGGTCCATTTTCTCCTGTTACCCTTGTGAAAATAAAAAATGTGCTTTAGAGTACATTTTTGTGGGTAAAATGTGATTTATTTATTTTTATTTTCACAGCTGTTTGCTGTAAACTTCTGTGAAGCACCTGGAGGTTCCAGGTACAAATGACACATCTAGATAAGTTCCCTAAGGGTCTAGGTTCCAAAATGGGGTCACTTGTTTCCACTGTTTAGGCACATCAAGGGCTCTCCAAACAAACATTATTTTCTTCCACATTGCTTTAGTTCCTGTGAAGCATATGAAGGGTTAATAAACTTCTTGAATATGGTTTTGAGCATGTTGAGGGGTGCATTTTATAGAATAGTTTTACTTTTTGGTACTTTCTGCCATATAGACCCCTCAAAGTCACTTCAAATGTGATGTGGTCCCTAAAAAATGGTTTTGTAAATTTTGTTGGAAAAATTTGAAATCGCTGGTCAACTTTTAACCTTTCTAACTTCCTAACAAAAAAATTATGTTTCAAAAATTGTGCTGATGTAAAGTAGACATGTGGGAAATTTTATTTATTAACTATTTTGCGTGATATATCTCTTTCATTTAAGGGCATAAGAATTAAAAGTTTTAAAATTGCAAAATTTTCTAAATTTTCATAAAATTTCCGTCTTTTTTCAGAAATAAATGCAAGTCTTATAGAAGAAATTTTTCCACTATTATTAAGTACAGTAAGTCATGAAAAAAGTCTCAGAATCAGTGTGATATGTTAAAGCGTTCCAGAGTTATGACCTCATAAAGTAACAGTGGTCAGAAATGAAAAATTTGGCTTGGTCATTAAAGTTAAAATTGGCTTGATCACTAAGGAGTTAAAGGAAACAATTATTTTCAAAAGTCATTTTCTTGAGGGCTCTTTTTTTCTGAAAGTTGAACAGTTGTGCTTAAAAGTTTACATACCCCGGCAGAATTTTTGCTTTCTTTGCCTTTTTTCAGAGAATATGAATGATAACACCAAACCTTTTTCTCCACTCATGGTTAGTGGTTGGGTGAAGCCATTTATTGTGAAACTACTGTGTTTTCTCTTTTTAAATCAGAATGACAACCTAAAACATCCAAATGATCCTGATCAAAAGTTTACATACCCCATTTCTTAGTACTGTGTATTGCCCCCTCTAACATCAATGACAGCTTGAAGTCTTTTGTGGTAGTTGTGGATGAGATTTTTTATTTTCTCAGATGGTAAAGCTGCCCACACTTCTTGACAAAAAGCCTCCAGTTCCTGTAAATTCCTGGACTGTCTAGCGTGAACTGTGCACTTGAAATCTCCCCAGAGTGGTTCAATGATAATGAGGTCAGGAGACTGAGATGGCCACTCCAGAACCTTCTCTTTGTTCTACTGTAGCCAATGACAGGTCGACTTGGCCTTGTGTTTTGTTTCGTTGTCATGTTGGAATGTCCAAGTACATCCCATGCGCAGCTTCCGGGCTGATGATTGCAAATTTGCCTCCAGTATTTGCTGATAACGTGCTGCATTCATCTTTCCTACAACTTTGACCAAGTTTCCTGTGCCTTTGTAGCTCACACATCCCCAAAACATCAGCGATCCATCCTGCTTTACAGTAGGAATGATGTTCCTTTCATCATAGGCCTTGTTGACCTCTCTCAAAATGTAACATTTATGGTTGTTGTGGCCAAAAAGTTCAATTTTGGTCTCATCACTCCAAATTACCTTGTTCCAGAAATTTTGCGGCTTGTCTCTGTGCTGTTTTGTGTATTTTAGGAGAGATACTTTGTGGCATTTGCGCAGTAATGCCTTTCTTCTGGCGACTCGATCATGCAGCCTATTTTTCTTCAAGTGTCTCCTTATTGTGCATCTTGAAACAGCCACACCGCTAGTTTTCAGAAAGTCCTGTATTTCAGCTGATGTTTTTTATGGGTTTTTCTTTGCATCCCAAACAATTTTTCTGGCAATTGTGCACAAAATTTTTGTTGGTCTACCTGACAGTGGTTTTGTTTTTACAGAGCCCCCGATTTTCCATTTGTTAATCACAGTTTGAACGCTGCTGACTGGCATTATCAATTCCTTGGATATCTTTTTGTATCCCTTTCCTGTTTTATACAGTTTGACTACCATTTCCCGTAGATTCCTTGACAATTTTTTTGCTTTCCCCATGACTCACAATCCAGAAATGTCAGTGGCTGGATGAAAGATGCAAGAGTCTGTCTGGATCCCAGAAACTCACTCAGCTTTTATGCACACACACTGATTACAAGCAAACAGGTCACATGTCAGGATGTTACCTTTAGTAGCCATTCAAACCCATTTGTGTCAACTTCTGTGCATGTTATGAGGCCAAAATCACCAGGGTATGTGAACTTTTGATCAAGGTCATTTGGATGTTTTGGGTTGTTATGATTTAAAAAGAGAAAACACAGTACTTTGACAATAAATGCTTTCACCCAAACAATAAACATGAGTGGAGAAAAAGTTTTGGTGTTATTATTATTATTATTTATTTATATAGCACCATTGATTCCTTGGTACTGTACATGAGAAGAAGGGGTTACATACAAATTACAGATATCACTTACAGTAAACAAACAAACAATCACAGACTGATACGGAGGGGAAATGACCCTGCCCTTGCGGACATTCTACAGGATGGTGGGGAAGGAGGCAGTAGGTTGGGGGGTTGCAGCAGCTCCTGTGTTGGTGAGATGGTAGCTTCAGTAGTTGTGAGGAGGCAGCAGGGTCATTTCAGGCTGTAAGCTTTCCAGAAGAGGTGGGTTTTCAGGTTCGGTCTGAAGGATCCGAATGTGGTTGATAGTCGGACGTGTTGAGGCAAAGAAATCCAGAGGATGGGGGATATTCGGGAGAAGTCTTGGAGGTGGTTGGGTGAGGAGAAAATAAGTGTGGAGGAGAGAAGGAGGTCTTGGGAGAACTGGAGATTACATGAGGGAAGATATCGGGAGATTAGTTCAGAGATATATGGATGAGACAGGTTATAGATGGCCTTGTAGATCAGTATTAGTATCATTCATATTCTCTGAAAAAAGGCCAAGAAAGCAAATATTCTTCCAGGGTACATAAACTTTTAAGCACAACTGTATAGTACTTTTCAGGTACATATAATTTATGGGATCAGTTAGCATTTTCAGGTACATATAATGTATTGGAAAACGTACAATTTTTTTGATAGAGGTGTAATAGAAATACCCCAGCAATTTTGCCATTTCGTTTAGGTATTTGTTTCAATTATATTCACAGTGCCATATAAATTACATGTTAACTAGGGATGAGCGAACCGGAACGGAAATGTTTGGGGTCCATACCGGATACCTAGTTTCTGGTACCGAACCTCGAACACGGATTTTTCACTGTACGTCTGGTTTCCTGTTTGCGTTTGGGAGTCTAATAAAACTTGATGAAAGGAATAAATATGCTTTTAGACTTTCCAGAGGTACAATACATGACCCAGCCAGTATAAAGGCCAGGATCACGAGTGCTGCTGAACTCCTGTTCTTATTAGTGTAGGTGTGAGGAGGCCAGGGTGGTAGTCATGGAGAAAAGCTGTTGCATCGCCACACCCTGGCACCCCACAAAGGAAGCACAAAGTCCTGTCTGTGGTGTGTGATATGTACCAAGTAGAATACTCACATTAGATTCTGGGGTTCCTTCGGATTCTGCAATCCCAGCCCCAGATTCACGGTTCACACAAGCAACTCCAGACTCCATGTCCATAATCAACAGTTCAAATTTACTTGAAAACAGGGTTCTTGATACAGATGTAGCACAGTTCACATTCATTGGCATTCCTTGAGCTTTCCTTTCTTCTCTGACACAGCTTCCATTCTGAAGGAACTTGTATCCCTGTCCCTTCTGACAACTACTGTCCCACAGATACTCCTTTCACCTTAGGTCCACCAACTTCCTCCCATTTCCCCTGTCCGGTTTCAATATGAAAAGGTAAAAGGCGCTCTCAGTTCTGCCTAGTTCCGGCTGTAGGTCCCGGATCGTCTCTGAAATGGTTACTGCATAAGATGGTGACCACTCACACGCTGCTCAGCCTGGGGTCCCTTATTGTCTCAGCAAGTCACCCCCACGGCTATCCGACTGCCTTCTCTCACTGTGCATCACTACTCCTCACTAAACAGGAAGTCTCACCACTATAACCCATTGCTTTGCACTACACCCATCTCTAACTCCTCCCAGTCTAGAAAACCCCTTATGCTAACTGTGCTTGTGTTGGCACTCTCATTCCCTATCTATAGTGTGCCCCACTAATCTATGCCCACTATTGTCCTATGCTACTGCTACCCTTCTATTCTATCTTCTACCCCTAACCCTATACAAAATACAGTTAGGTCCATAAATATTTGGACAGAGACAACA
>VIAB01007962.1:43687-79790 GCA_009801035.1 Oophaga pumilio
ACTCTTTCGCCCGGGGCCCATAAAAACCTAGAGCCGGCCCTGGGCACACGGTAGAGAAGGAGCGCCATTAGACTTTTTGAATGTAAAATTTGCTTGAATAATTAGCTGATGCCAGGTCGAGTTTGGAGAGCCCCTGATATGCCTTAACAGTAGAAAACCCCCAACATTTTGGAAACTAGGTCCCTTATCTAGATGTGTGGTGAGCACCTGGAAACCCTATGTGATTCGTGATTCACATAAGTTTATAACATTGAGCTGTGAAAACAAGAAAATCACATTTTTCTCACAAAAATGTTTTTTAGCCCCAAATTTTGCATTTTCATAAGGGTAACAGGAGAAATTGCCGGTTTTTCCCATACTGTGCTACACCGTGGAAGACACTAGCCTTGCAGTTCTGATCGGCGGTAACATTACCACCGGTATAGATCGTTACTGCCATCAGAGTTCAGCGAGGTCACACTGTCAGATGTCAGCATGACCCTGCAGAGATACAGTGAAAAGCTTAACTCAGGTCAGCAGGCGCTAGCTGATGAGAGACTACGCCTCCCATTAGGCTACATTTGCTGTCACTGATAACAGTGATGGCAAGAGCCGCTGATGGGAGAAGTAGTCTCTCGTCAGCCGCGCCTGTGCTCAAACTTAAAAAAAAAAAAAAATAATGTAAAATAATTAAATACATATTCAAATAAAAATAAGAAACACATTATACTCGCCTAATGCCCAATCCACGATGCCCACGTCTCCTATAAAAATGTAAAATAAAAAAAATATATGTACCATATATACTCAAGCATAAGCCGACCCGAATATAAGCCGAGGCACCTAATTTTGCTACGGAAAACTGGGTAAGTATATTGACTCGAGTATAAGCAGAGTATGCATTGTCCCCTCATCCCTGTCCTGCTATGCGTGGCTCCCCCCGTCCTGTCCTGCTATGCGTGGCTCACCCCATCGCTGTCCTTCTATGCGCAGCTACCCAGTCCTGTCCTGCTATGCGTGGCTCCCCCAGTCACTGTCCTGGTATGCGTGGCTCCCCCCATCCTGTCGTTGTATATATGATTCACCCCATCCCGTTGTATGCATGGATCCCCCGTCCTATTGTTGTATGCATAGCTCACCCCCCTCCTGTCCTGGTATGCATGCTTCCTATTACAAAAAAAACATCCTACTTACCCTCCTCCAGCGTGCCCTCACAGCATCTCCGTTGGTTCCGGCTTCCTGCAGCTTTTCCTGCGCTGAGCGATCACGTGACATGGCTTATTAAGGTAATGAATATGCGCTCCATGCCTATGGGAGTGGAGATGCGTGCATATTCGTTACCTTAATGAGCGGTGTCACGTGATCGCTCAGCATAGGAAGAGCTGCCGTCGCCGGGACCAACGGAGATGCAGTGACGGCACGGAAGAGGGTGAGTATGATGTCTTCTGGAAGTCGACGGCTGCAGCTGTCACTGCTATAAGAGAAATTAATATTTATTTCTCTTTAGCAGCAGGCACATCTACAGCCGCAGCCGCCGGCTCATGCCGCTGCTTCGCCACTCCCCGTTCAATTCTTCTATAATGGTAGGCAGCTGTGCAATAATGAGTTGGAAATCCCACCCCCACGTCAGCTACCAAGATCCACTATGTAAGCGGTGCCTTATGTGATGGTTGCTGATGAGGCCTTTCAATTAACACGCAATATCATGAGGCCCTATCCACGTAGAGCGCTGGACCACCAGCGCAGAATCTTTAATTTCCACCTATCACGTGCACGATGACTGGTGGAGTGTGCCATTGGCATTCTCTGTGCCAAATGGTGGGTCCTGCAGTCAGCCATTCAACTTAGTGAAGGAAATGTGAATGAGATTATTAAAGCCAGTGTTCACAACTTCACCAGAATCCATCACTGTACATCAAATGATGGTGTAGAAGTGGTGGATGGAAATAATGGCAGGGCTACTACACATGTTCTTCATCCACGTCGTCAGCCCTCTGGACTTAAAGTGCGGGATGTGTTTACGAATTATTTTGTTTCACCAGAGGGATATTCTCCATGGCAAGACAATGCAGTCTCTATGTTGTGATTTTTTTATTTGTTGTATAAAAATAAAGTCATGTTAATGTTTGAAGTGTGTGTTGTGTTGGCTTAATAATGTATAAAATATGTAAATAAACTCATCGTCTATGTCGTCATAACATCCCAAAACACTCATATTGATTGAACTTGTTTTAATGCAGAAAATTTTTATAATAAAAAAAACATGTAGCAATTAAAAATGCCTGAGGCTAAGGGGCGGAGTGCTCAGTCAGAAGGCTAATACAAATATCAAAAAAGTGACCATCACATTCAAGCATAAATCAGGTCTGAACAGGTGCTTACCTAGAGTAGCCAACTCAAATACGATCAAAGAAATAAGATAGCACTCTGCAGCGCTATAGTATGCAAACATGAAATTTGAAAATTTAATTGCATTCTCGTTGCCAGGTTCCTACCCCTCCATAGAGATATAGACTGTAGTCTAAGAAAGGATTCACATTAGGTTCCCAGAGAGATGTAGACTGTCTAATAGAGGATTACATTAGGTCCTGGCAACGAGAATCACCTTATCGTGGCTGCCAGATACACATGAAATGGCCAATTTATGCGCTAAGCATTCTCAATTTTTCAAATTTCTAGTGCAGTAATGCAGTTCAATTTTCAAATTTCATGTTTGCATGCTGTAGCGCTACAGAGTGCTGCCTTATTTCTTTAATTGTATTTGAGTTGGCAACTCTAGGTGAGCACCTGTTCAGACCTGATTTATGTTTGGATGTGACGGTCAGTTTTTTGATATTTGATCAATACTTTTAAACCTAATGATTTTGATGAGCAAATGGGGCCTCGTAATTACTCACTGCAACACAATTTTATCTCAAATGATTTGGGTTAGCAAATAGGGCCTCCTGGCTTAACCCCAATATTAGGACTAATGATTTTGATGAGAAAGTGGGACCTCCTGATTCCTCACTGTAACACAGTTTTAGCCCAAAATCTTTGGAATAGCAAATAAACTTTCCTGGCTGAATCCTTATATTAGGACTAATAATTTTGATGAGCAAATAGGGCCTCCTCATTCCTCACTGCAACACGGTTTTTGCCCAAACAATTTGGATTAGCAAATGTGGACTCTTGACTGCAACACAGTTTAGCACAACCTATTTAAATGCTGGTTTGATTTCACACAAGACAGGATACTATCTATTTTAATTACAAGTTCACTTGCAGCAGCAACAAGAGCGGCCTGTCTGCACTGTTACACTGAGAAAATGGTGACGGCAAAACAAGATGTCCATTTTTTACATGGACTGGGACATGTGACTTCAGCAGCCAATCACAGAAGACCTTGTGTCATGACGTTGTGGATGGTTTCTGCGTCCTTATATGCTGCCATAAAGTACACACATTGTTATTACAGAAAAAAAAGCAAAAATTACACTCCAACGCTCCTCTGACCTACACACACTTCCTCCCCTCATAAAACATGTCCTCTCGCCCACTCATCATACAGCACCACTATCCTAGACAAAGTAAAAAACAAAAGCATTAATGGAAGCTTGATCATCTACCGATCTGTGACCGAATTTTGCCGACTTTGAGGAAAAATGCTAGGGAAAACTAACACGAATCCAAACGTGCTAAGTTCATGCCGAATTTGAGATTGGCGAATGTTTTCTGAACGTTTGCTCATGTCTACTGCTTAACTAGTCACACAAGAGAGATCGTTGTGCTGCTGATGGCATCAACGCTGCTCAACATCTTTGTGGAGTCCTCAAAGTCTTAGTGAATTGCATAAATGTCAGACATCCATTTCCATGCCCACTCTTCAGTTATATGTGGAGGCTGACCAGAATACCAATGGACATGTTGAAGCTGGTATTCCACAACTGACTTCTGCTGCTCACAAAGCCTAGCCAGCATGTGCAGTGTGTTGCATGCCAGGCAGTGAGCTGGTATTTGTATGCTCTGCTCCAGCACTGCCAGAGCCGTGGCAGCTGTAGCTGACTTGCAAAAATGGGCGCTGATGCGGCATACCTTGACCGGAAGCTCTTGCAAATATGGGTAGGTTTCATAAACCGCTGAACTACCAGTTGAGCACGTGGGCAATGCATGATACGTGTGTGAGCTTGCCAAGCTTCAAAGCCACCACCAAGTTAAGCCCATTATCACACATGACCATGCCTGATTGTAGTTTCAGCGGCGAGAGCCACAAATCTGTCTTATCTGTTATTCCTTTCAATAACTATGCCGTGGTGTGCAGTTTGACTCCTATTCAAATTAGCTTCATCACAGCCTGTTGCCGCTTCACTGAGGCTGTGCTGCAGAGCTTCCAGCTGATTTGTGCTCTGACATAGCATGTCAGAGATGGAGGATGAGGAGGAGCAGGTGGGGGTGCAGGAACTGGTGTAGGAGGTGGAAGAAACCACGATTGAAGTAGTGCAAGTAATCCACAGCGTTGGTAGTACATGTGCCGTGCCAGGGTGAGACTTGGCCCTGGCCTCCACAATGTTCACCCAGTGTGCCATAAGTGAAATGTAGTGTCCATGGCCACAAGCTCTTGTCCAAATGTTGGTTGTTAAGTTGACAATCTTAGTAACCATTTTGGTAAGGACACGGATGAGGTTCCTGGACACATGCTGGTACAAGGCAGGAATGCCACAACGGGAGCAATAGTGGTAGCTAGGGACTGAGTACCGAGGGATGAAATTTGTACACCTGTAGCAGGCCAATTTTGGTTTTTATTTCAAACTAACAAAATTGCACACAAAGCAAGTACTACAGTATATATGACAATAGTCAATTTTTGAGCAACCAAATTTGTACACCTGTAGCACTCCAATTTTGATCTTTATTTCAAACCAAGCAAACCAAGTTCTACAGTATATATGACAATAGTCCATTATTTGAACAAAAATATAGTATTTTTTTTAGTCTCTACGTTAAACAAACCCACAAACTTCAATATTATAGGAAGGAGCTAAAGCTGCTGAGCCACAAGCACTAGTGATGCAATGGGGAGAATTTAGTAAACTTAATCTGTATTGAAGGCCCTGATTTCACAGGCAGATTGTACTGATGCATTGCACACAGCAGAGTATTTCTATTTTTCTGTATTCTAGAGGGAAAATAAAAGATTTTTTTATCCTATAAAATTACTAGAAAATAATGAAAAATACTTAAAACTTAACATTTTAATGCACTTTTTAAAAAATGAAAAGATAAACATATTTGGCATATGTAACCGTAACAATATGCACATCACAGTGATTAAATTTTTTACTGGGATTGGAAACATTTTGTAAAATAACGGCACGATTGATATATTTTCTCTATTAAACCCATTAAAAAAATGTAACAAAAATGTAGCTCTGAGGCGGTGTTCACATGTAGCGCATCTGTTGCATTTTTTCTACTGCTTTTTTCTGCAGATGTCCTGACCACACAACGCAATAATATTCTTCTCTGATTGTTCTGTCTTTGCTGTTTTTCTTTTATGCATGTTCCCCCATATTTGATGCATTTTTGGTACAGATGTGAATACGCGTTTTTAATGTTTTTAATGCTACAAAACAGTTTTGACTCTGCGCTTAAAAATGCAAAGGCGTGGTTTTTCTTCATGTGTTTTTTTTCAGAAGAACCCTATAGAGAAAAAATGCACCAAAACCACAGAGTTCAGCAGCGTCTTTAAACACACCGAGATTTAATGGAATCACATCCACTTTGCTCAGATATTTACACTGTGTTGACATGTAGCGTAAATGCTACACTTTTTGCTGCTTTTTTGCACAGAAATTCTGCCGTGTTTAACTGATGAAAGCAACATGGATGTGATTTCATGAAAACTGCGCCCCCTGTGGTCTAAAGATACTGCTGAACTGTGTGGTTTTGGTGCTTTTTTTCTGAATAGGTTTCTATCTGTAGCCTTAAAAAAATGCATGTAAAAAGCTACAGCACCGGAGCATGCGGCTACATGTAATTCTATGCAGCCGCACACACCGGTCCGAGTGCTGGCGGCAGTGCCGGGTGTTGATACAAGAGACTCGCGCGAGTTTCTCGCATCACACACGCAAGTGTGACACCAGCCTTAAGTATAGAATCAAAGCTTTTCTGTACTATTAAAAGCACTTAAAAACACGGCTTCACATCTGCACTAAAAATGCATCAAATAAGGGGAAAAGGCATAAAAAAAATTGTGGTTTGGTGCGGACAACTGCAGAAAACAAAAAACAGTATTTATGCTACATGTTAACACAGCCCTACAGACACAAAAAAGACAGATGTCATATAGTGAAGCTGCATAAAATTGAGAAAGTTTTGGTGGCTCTGACTGTGAATGAAGGAACAAAAAATAAATTCATAAGTCCCAACTAGAGATGAACAGGACGCATAGATGACATCACAGCAGACCGGGCTAATCAAAAGCAGCACCTGGGACGGCGGAAGGTAAGAGATTCGCAGCCTCCTTTCCTGTAACCAGTTATCCCTGACCTGGATGCTGGAACAGAGACCCATGAATCAATCCTCTCATCTCTAGCATCAGCTGTCCCGGATACAGCAGACAGTCCTGGATTTGGGTCAGCGCCCAGTAGTCTTGAGCATCTGCTTAATGTCCCTCACTGTCATGGCCTCTCTGCAAAAATGCTATGTGTGAACATAGCCTGAGGGGTGGAGGAGTCTGCCAGAAAAATGGTTGAGTTTCCAAATAACTTCCATTATACATGTTAGTTAAGTCAAGCACCCGAGCATTACGACTTGCTCGATATGAGTAGCAAGCACCTGACCATTTTAGTACTCGCTCATCACTACTTCTTACGTATTTTTAACATGTAAGTATAATTCACAAATATTCAAAAAAAAAATGGAAATTCAAATAATTTTTTTGTTTACTTCTTTTTCTATACTATTTTCATAAAAAGCCAAACAACCTACTGATATGTTTTTTGAGTATTAGGGAAAAGCAATGCAAATATTGGAAATCATATACTCAAGCCGATCAAATTCATTTACCGTTTGGTGTCAATAAACATTGTAATAAACTAATAAATCACGACAAAAGAAATCCTAGACCCATACAACTTGCAATCATGAATAGAATGCCAAATTCTAAAGGTTTTTTTTTACATGTATGATGTTTTTTACATATTAATTTTATATTTCAAATATATAATTTATTGGGAAATTGATTGTCCGCCCATTGTACGAGTAAATCATTATTTCCTATAAATGTTGATGGAACAATTTTTACTAAGGGACCTGTTCAGGGTCTCGGCTTCTTGACATTCTGTAAATGTGATGAAATGTTCATTATTGTTTTTTCTAATTCGATAACTAAGTTAGTCAACCTCTGCCTTTACAAATTGTTTACATAAATATATAAATTTAGTGAATGAAGCGTGACTTCTTTTTATTAAAGCTTGATTTGTTGTTGCTAATCAAGCGATTCTTCCTAATCAGGAAATGAGATGAAGTGAATTAATAAATGACTTAGGGATTAGGTAATTACTTCCTAGTTAAGTGCTGAAATGATTTTCAGATACCTCTGTGGCTTCTCTCCCCGGAATATACATGAATAATCTCTCATCAGCAAGCTTGCTTAAGCTCAGTTATACAGTTTATAGTTAGAGGAGATATTTAATGGCCACCTTACTTTCCTAACGGCAAGAGTCTACTCATAATATTGCCCTCAATTAGGAGATTTCAGTTAATCAGGTTCATAATTACTTAAAGCATTTTGCATTGCAAAACTTTTTTTGTTTTATGTAAGACTTTATGGCTTTATCATGAGTAGTAAAAAAAGATAATAAAGTAATAATAAACACTTTTATATTTCTATCAATGGAAGAGTGCTTGATTTTGTGAGACAAATTATAGTGTTCTTTAGTGCCACTTTCGGGTGCAGAAAATTGTATTTCTTTCTACAGCATTTAGATTGCAACTTCAATAACAAGCAAAATTTAAAGTACAGATCATTACAGAAGCAATACCAATATATTTAGTTTTTTATACTCTTTTTTTCATTTTTAGAATAATAAGTCATGGTATAAGGAAAAAGTAAAGATTTTTACACAGAATTTTTACATTTTTTGTTCATATGGAATTTTTTTACAAGCCCATGTTTGTAATACCAGGGGCACAGTTCGTGGTAGCCTGACAGCGGTTAATAGTGATGAAATGAATAGGTTTAGCACAAGCCACTCCATCTAACAAATCCCAGGGATTGTTTTGATCTTCATCTTTTAACCTCAGTACAGGGATTTGGACTAACACAGGGACCCCTGGGTTGGAGTCACAGAGTCAGCTGATGGCCGATGGAGTAAGCTGGCGGCAAGAAGAGTAATTATACAATGTTGCCACCAGAAGGTAAGAGGCAGAATCATTAGGTAGAATTGTCAGAAAATAGGCCAAGATCAGAACAAGGTAAATAGGGATAAACCCAAAGCAAACAGTCTGCAGACAACCACAGAATAAATCACAATAAGGCTGGAGTCACACTAGTGATTTTAAAATAGGTCCGATTTTGTTCATGCAAAGTCAAATGAGTATAATACAAGTGTCATGTCATGCGTTTTCCATGGGATTTCTCACACCAAGAATTCGATTTACATCCGAATGCAGTGCGATTGCTATCCGATTGCAATGCGATTTTAAAATGAGCTTTTACATAGAGCAATTCTCTATGTCATTAACATATCCTTTTGAAAGGAAATATTCTTAAAAACACACACATATATATAGAATAGATAGATACAGTAGATATAAAAAGCCAGCAATTCATCTACTGCATACAGTAAAATCACAACAGGAGCTGACAGGGTAGAATAGATGGATTACATACAGTATATACATATAGAATAGATGGATATATAGATGTCAGTGACATATACAATTATTACAATGTGTGTGCAGCTTACTGTACATCTATATAATTATTAAAAGATTTTTTTTCTGAAAAAAATGTCATGGGCTCCCACATAATTTTCTTAACCACAGAGGAAAAGCTGATAGCTGGGGGCAGATATTTATAGCTTGAGAAGGTGGTAATACCTATGGAGCTTCCAAGGCTACTAATATCAGCTCACAGCTGTATACTTAGCCTTTACTGGCTATTAACATGGGGACAAAAATGTCGTAGGGTCCCCCTATAATTAAAAACCAGCAAAGGCTATGCAGGCAGCTGTGTATGATATTAATAGCCAAGGAAGGGGCCATGGATACTGACACCACCCAGGCTAAAAACATAAGCTCTCAGCTGCCCCAGAAAAGGCATATCTATAAGATGAGCCAATTCTGGCCTCTCCTTTTCCACTTGTTCTGTAGCGGTGGGAAGTGGGGTGATAGTTGGGGGGTTGATGTCACCTTTGTATTGGAAGATGACATCAAGCCCAGAGGTTACTAATGGAGAGGCATCAATAAGACGCCCCATTACTAAACCCATAGTCATATTGAATAAAAACACACAGACGCCCAGAAAAAAGTCTTTTAATTGAAAGAATGACAGACTCCTTTAATAAGTTTTAATTAAACCATACTTATCAAATTGCTCATTCCAGAGATGCCATTGTCTCCTGAAAAAGAGTTAAAATAACAAACAACAATATTCCTCACCTTTCCGCAGAGATGATAATCCATTTGTCCCACAACGGGTCTAGATTTGCTACATCTAGATGGCAGGCATGGTTACATGATGTAATCATACAGACTGTCATTCAGCAGAGACACTGAGCTGCATCTGTGTTATGGACTGACCTGCTTTGGAGTAGTGATATTGCAACCACTAGGGGCAGTACCCACAGGTAGCATAGTCAGGGAAGCCAGAGGTCAATATCAGGAGCAGCTATGTCATTTGAAGGAATAAGCAGGAATCGTAGTCAGGTAAGACAGAGGTGATTATCAGTAGCAATGTTGTTTGAAGGAATAAGCAGGAATTGTAGTCAGGGAAGCTAGATGAGCAGCAATATTGTTTGAAGAAGCATAAGGTGGCAGGAAGCTTGACGGCTGTTAGGTCAATAATCACGCAAGGAAGGAGAGAAAGGACAGGTTTAAATAGGGTGTGCAATCAGGATGAGCCAATCAGGAAATATTTAGATTTGCACAGAACTGTCCAGCGAGCTCAATAGCTCAGAGGGAAGAGCTGCCACCTGGTGCACAGTTGCCGCTGGGTTTGAATCCTGTCAGTACTCACCTCCTTCCAGGATGACCTCTGGACATCTCAGGCTCTGGCTTCTCTGGATGTCTCAGATAAAAAGCTCTTGTAAGCCTAGGTGCATGGACATTGCCCTCTGGCTCCCATGAATTATCTTCTGGTCCGTAACTCCTCCATTGCACCAAATAGCCCTCTAAATTTTCTGGAGTCCAGAATTTCATCCACAATGTACTCGTCTTCACCATGGACTTTTTCTGGTGGAGGAGGTGGCTGAGTTCTTCCTGGAAATGGGTTCTCACTGAATGGCTTGAGCAAGGACACATGGAACACAAAGGTGAATTTTAAGGCTGCTAGGCAGTTTCAAAAAGAAAGCAACTGGGTTCATTTGTGCAAAAATTTGAAAAGGTCCTATGAATTTTTTACCCAATTTAGATGACCGTACGTTTGTTTTCAGATTTTTAGTAGAAAGAAAAACCTTGTCACCGACCTGAAGGAGAGGAGGGGCTTTGTGACATCTATCTGCTGTTTCTTTGCAAACTTCTTGGGCCTTTTGTAACATCTCAGTTAGTTCTTTTTTAGCTTCCTGAAACTCTGTAAGTCTGTTTGTAACAGCAGGAACTGACGAATTAAATGGAAGATTAGGAATAAATACCGGATGCAAGCCATAGTTTGCAAAAATGGGCTTTGAGATGTACAGCTGTGTTTGGAGTTGTTACAGGCAAATTCTTCTCTTGGTAGATAATCCACCCAGCCATCCTGTAGGTAAGAAATAAAACAATGCAGGTATTGGATTATGGGTGGAAGGCAGCAGACAATTTGACAGTAACTCTTGATGTAAACTGGACACCTCTATCAGAAATGACATTGTCAGGAATTCCATGCATCCTAAATACCTCTTTGACCACTAACTCTGCGGTTTGTTCAGCAGTAGGATTTCCTTTAGTTGGAATAAAATGGGCCATCTTTGTGAGCCGATCCACCACAACAAGCATAACAGTCATTTCTTTTGAGGGAGGTAGGCCCACAATAAACTCCATATAGATTGATCACCAATGCCAAGATGGAAGAGGTTGAAGAAGTCCTAAAGGAAAAGATCATGGCATCTTGATCCATGCACATGTTAAACAGGAAGAAACATATTTTCTCACATTCTTACTACAATTATGCCACCAAAAAGAACAAAGCAGTAGTTCTTGCATTTTCATTACTCCAGGGTGTGCTACAAGTTTAAAATCATGGACATGTTTGAGGACTTCAAATCGAGCAGATTCAGGGACATATATTTTTTGGTTCGGCATCCAAAATCCCTCCTTAAAAGAAAGATCAATGTCTTTAGAAGGATGGTTAAGAAAGAAGTCAGTGTGCTATCCCTCTTTAATTTTCGTCAAAAATTCTCTGGAGTCCAGATTTCCCAAAAATTTTTTTGGACATAGAATGGTACAGTCAGTGCTAGACCTCTCCTGAAGTCCAGGTTCAGCAAATATCCTGCATAGAGCATCAGCCTTGCCATTTCTTGAAACAGGCCGATAAGAAATTATAAAATTAAACTTCGAGAAAAATAAGGCCCAATGTGCTTGTCTTACAGACAACCTTTTAGCTGTACAGATAAATTCTAAATTTTTGTGGTCAGTAACAACAGTCACAGGAAGATTGGCCGCTTCCAAAAGATGTCTCTATTCGGAGAAGGCAACTTTAATGGCTAGAAGTTGCTTATTTCCAATTTCACAAGTCTTTTCTGCAGTTGACATGGTATGAGAAAGAAATGAACAAGGATGAAGTTGTATTTTGTCTCCAACTCGCTGTGATAAAACGCCTCCCACAGCAGAGTCTGAGGCGTCTACTTTGACAACAAGCGGCAGATCAGGATTTGGATGGAAAAGTAAGGTTGCAGAAGTAAAAAGTGTCTTTAGTTTGTCAAACGCCACTTGTGCCTTTGGAGAACAAAAAAAAACCTTTGGTTTTCTATGTGTAACTGGTAAAATTATTTTTGAAATTTTTTTAATGAATCTTCTGTAAAAATTTGCAAATCCTATAAAGCGTTGAAAGTCTTTTAAATTTCTTGGGGTAGGCCAGCCAACTACCGCTCTAATTTTACAGGGATCTATGCTGAGACCTTCTAGGAGATGATGTATCCCAGAAATTGAGTTCTGGTTTGATCGAATTCACATTTTTCGATTTTAATATAGAGATGGTTTTCCTGTAGACGTTCCAGGACTAACTGGACATGTCTGCAAAGCTCCTCCAAGGTATCTGAAAATATAAGAATGCCATCGAGATAAACAACAACAAATCGATCCAAAAAATCTCAAAAAACATAATTGATGAAGTGCTGAAAGGTGGGAGGGGTGTTGCTAAGGCCGAAAGACATAACCAGATATTCAAAATGTCCATATCTAGTTTTAAAGGCAGTTTTCCGCTCATCTCTCGGTCGGATTCGTATGAAATTTGTAAGCCCCTCCAAGATCGAGTTTGGTAAAAATTCTGGCAGAGCGTAGTCTCACCAGCAACTCAGGGATTAATGGGAGTGGGTAGCGATTCTAAATGGTAATTTTATTGATTTCTCTATAATTAATACATGGCCGCAGGATTGAGTCCTTCTTTTCTGCAAAAAAAACAGGGTGGTCCAGCTGGCGAAGAAGAAGGTTGAATAAAGCTTTTCTCTAAATTTTTGTCTAGGTATTACTTCAGTACTTTTAATTCTGCATCAGAAAGATTGTAATTTCGCCCAAATGGAATGGACGCTCCAGGAAGCAATTCAATGGGACAGTTGTAAGGACGATGAGGAGGCAGTTGATCAGCTTTCTTCTTACTGGAGACCTCATTGAACGATTGGTACTGATGTGCTAGCTTATCAAAATTCTGATGACAAATCTCGGAAATTTGAATTTGTTTGGAAACAGAAACATTAGCATGGCAATTGTTCTTACAGTACTCAGAGGGAAAGGTAATGGTCCCCGATGTGCAGTTGATAGATGGGTTATGGATTGAAAACCAGGGAATTTTTAAAATAAATGGAAATTTTGGAGATGAAATAAGATGAAAACTAACCCCTTCATGATGATTCAGTTCAATACAGATTTCCAGTTCAATTGTCTCATGTTTAACGGGTCCAGAAGATAATGATGATCCATCCACAGTTTTCATATCGATTGGCATGGATTTAGTCCTACTTGCAATGTTATTATCAAATGTGAATCGTAAGTCCATAAAATTCCCTCTTGCTCCAGAATTTAACATGGCAGAGTATGTATTTTTTGGCTTCCAATTATGACCTGTTTGGAACGACAAAATGAGATGATGGTGATTGCTCTTTGCCTTTATCTTGCATTACAGATAATATGGTCTACATAACCTGATCTAGCCGTTCAAAAAGGTCTTATTCACTTTCAGTCTTGGCATTTGTGAAGGCTATGGTCCTTTTATTAGGACAATTGATGACAAAATGTCCAGTGCCCCCACAATAGAGACAAAGATTCTTTGTACACCACCTCTCCTTCTCTCCTACAGAGAGTGGTTTACAGATTACATCAATTTGCATAGATTCAGGAACACTTTCCATTTCCTGTTAGATTTTTAATGATGCTTGAGTAAAGAAGTAGTTTGGGGTGTTTCCAAACACTCTCAGCCTTTTCTTTCTTTGTTCAGTGTGTCTCTGATCAATTTGGATGCATAGTTGAATAAAGTTTTCCAAATAATCAGGGGTCTCCCTTGCCAGTTCATCTGTTATTAGCTCAGCTAACCCTCGGCGAAATTTACTCCTCTGGGCAGCTAAATTTCATGTGGTGTCTGCCACCCAGTTGCGGAATTCGGAAGGTATATTTAGCTACACAGCTACACAGCACCTCCCTTGACATAGGTTATTCAATTTGGTTTCAGCTGTAGCACAACACTTTGGTCATCAAATATTAAGTCCATAGCAGTGATGAAAGAAACAGAGTCATTTAGGAGGTCAGTGTTCTTCTCCACATAAGGTGAGGCCTATGCAAGAGCCTCATCTGTCAGGAGATTAATGATAAACAGAACTCTTTTCCAGACACTGGTAAACAGAGCAGGTTGCATCTGGGAATAAATACGACATTAACTTAGGAATCCACGGAAATGATAACAATCCCCACTGAACTTTGCGGGCAGTGGCATGCATGCGTTTGAGTTTGGGCCCGAGTTGCGCAACTCAATAATTTCCTTTTACTGACCCATCACCTGTATTTGCAACTTAGAAATATTTTCTTGGTATGTGTTACCAAACTTTTGAACTTCAGCACCTTGTTGCCTCAGTTGGGGTGCAAAAGACTCCATTTTGTGTGCATGATTATTCTTTTAAGTATTGACCTGGTTTGGAGTAGTGATATTGCAACCACTAGGGGCAGCACCGGCAGGGAAGCCAGATGTCGTTATAAGCAGTAGCAATGTTGTTTGAAGGAATAAGCAGGAATCGTAGTCAGGAAAGCCAGAGGTCGCTATCAGGAGCAGCAATGTCATTAGAAGAAGCAGCAGGTGGAAGGATGCTTCACTAGAGGCTGGTATCCCAATAATCACACAAGTAAGGAGAGCGAGGACAGGTTTAAATAGGGTGTGCAATCAGGATGAGCCAATCAGTAACTCATGGTGGTGACTAACAGGAGCTCAGGGTGGAGACCATCAGCAACGACATAGGTACAATTATTTTGATCAGCACAGAATTGTCCAGAAAGCTGAATAGCTCAGAGGGAAGATCTGCTGTCTGGTGCACAGGAGCTGCTGTGTTCAAATCCTAACAGTCTGCTTCTGCTGCCCAGTGTCTCCCTGTGAACTCCCATTACCTGTCTGACGGCACCACGAGCGTGAGAAAGTTCTCATGCTTCCGGTGCCGTCAGAAAGGTCCTGGGAGTTCACGGCCAATTAACTCACTTCACCTATCTGACGTCAGCTCGAGCACCGTGGGAAAATTTCTCACCGCGCTCTCACTGACGTCAGATATGTTGTCAGCAATATCATGCAATCATGCAGCCTGCCATCTAAATGTAGCAGAGCTAGACCCATCATGGGACAAATAGATTATCATCTTATCAGGAAAGATGAGGAACATTGTTTGTTATTTTAACTCTTTTGCAGAAGACAATGGTGTCTGTGGAATGGGCGGAATACTTTCGTAAGTATGGTTTAATTAAGATTTATTAAAGGAGTCTGTGTCATTCTTTCAATTAAATGACTTTTTGTGGGTGTCTGTATGTTTTTATACAATATGACTATGGGGTTAGTAATGGGGGCATCTTATTGACACCTCTCCATTACTAACCTCTGGGCTTGATGTCACCTGCCAATACAAAGGTGACATCAATCCCCTAACTATCACTCCATTTGCCACCGATACAGTGCAAGTAGGAAGGGCGAGGCTAAGTGCCAGAATTGGCACATCTTATAGATATGCCTTTTCTGGGGTGGCTGAGAGCTGATGTTCTTATTTTGGGATGGGGCCAATATCCATGGCCCCTTCCTAGGCTTCTAATATCAGCCCGCAGCTTTTTACCTAGCCTTTGCTGGTTATTAACTATAGGGGGACCCCACATCATTTTTTGGGAGGCCCACCATGTTAACAGCCAGCAAACGCTAAGTATACTGTACAGCTGTGAGCTGATATTAATAGCCTGGGATGCCCCATGGGTATTACCCCCTTTCCAGG
Organism: Oophaga pumilio; assembly: GCA_009801035.1. Lineage (NCBI taxonomy): Eukaryota > Metazoa > Chordata > Amphibia > Anura > Dendrobatidae > Oophaga > Oophaga pumilio. Next base: position 59,509 of record VIAB01007962.1, read on the forward strand.
CTATAAACTTTTTTCACCAGCCATCGGCTTTCCCTTTGCTGGTTAAGAAAATTATGTGGGAGCCCACAACATTTTTTTCAGAAAAATAATCTTTTAATAATTAAATACATGTACAGTAAGCTGAACACACACTGTAATAATTGTATATGTCATTGATATCTATATGTCTATCTATTCTATGTGTATATCGGGTCCTGCAGGTATTTTACAGTACGTGGCAGCTGAATTGCCGGCTTTTCTTCTATCTAATTTTGTAATATATACATATATATGTGTATGTGTCACTGACATCTGTATATCTATCTATTCTATGTGTATATATCTATTCTATCTATTCTATGTGTATATATCTATTCTATCTATTCTAATCTGTCACTCTCTGATTTTACTGTACGCTGCTGATGAATTGTCGGTGTGTAAAGATCGGACAGCACTTGCATGGTCCGAGTGCTGTGCGAATTTTTTCTCACACCAATTGACTTTATTGCAGAATGCAATACAATTTCCGATTACAGTCGCAGCGTGCTGCGATTTTTTTCCAGTCTGAGCGTAATCCGATCCGAGCTGGAAAAAAAAACACAGATGAACACACAATGATAGAATAACATTCGTCTGAATGCAATTCAATTTTTAATCAGATTGCATTCGTCCGATTTCATTGCAAGTTGAAATGAGCCCTAACTGTCACTGTGAACTGTCTATCAGAAGTTTAAATAGAGAGCAGCCATGCCCAGGGCAGACAGCAGGAAGAAACATTAACTATCTAGCTAGCTAGGAATTACACACATGGTCAAAATTGTTGGTACCCCTAGTTTAATGACAGAACAACCCACAATGGTGACAGAAATAACTTGAATCTGACAAAAGTAATAATAAATCAAAAAACTATGAAGATGAACAAATGAAAGTTAGACATTGCTTTTCAACCATGCTTCCACAAAAAAATTTTTAAAAATAAAACTCATGAAAAAGGCCTGGATAGAAATGATGGTACCCTTAACTTAATATTTTGCTGCACAACCTTTTGAGGCAATCACTGAAATCAAATGATTTCTGTAAGTGTCAATGAGACTTCTGCAGCTCTCGACAGGTATTTTGTACCACTACTCAAGAGCAAACTGCTCCAGTTGTCTCGTGTTTGAAGGTTGCCTTTTCCAGATGGCATATTTCAGCTCTTTCTAAAAATGCTCAATAGGAATTAGGTCAGGGCTCATAGAAGGCCACTTTAGAATAGTCCAATTTTTTCCTCTTAGCCATTCTTGGGTGTTTTTAGCTGTGTGTTTTGGGTCGTTATCCTATTACAAAACCCATGACCTGCGACTGAGACCAAGCTGTTGTGAACATTTTGGAGATGACTTCGGAGCTGAAGCTCCCTCTGGTGGTTGCTGAGGGTAGTGAACCTATCTTGAATACCAAGAGTCCTACACCCGCAGATAACGAGTGGGTGTCAGGTGGTACTGACTTACCTGATATAAGTGAGTTGATCTCCCATGATCCTCGCCAGTGATCAATTGTGCTTCCTGGTTTAGTTTGGAATTCAGCTTGCTTTCCTGCTGTCTCCTGCTTCCGTTCAGATAAGTCTCTTTCAGGTTTTTTTTACTGTGGTTTGAATTCCTTGCTTTTTGCTGCATTGCTTTTTTTCTTCAGCCGGGTCCCCTATGAGGGGCTTTGGCTGGTCTCCGCTCGTTTTTTGTATTTGTTCATTTGCTCAGTTCTTGTGATATTTTTCTGTTGGGTAGCTACGTGTCCACACCAGAGATCTGATATAGGTGGTCGAAACCGTGTGGTCTCAGTGTTTTTGGATTCAGAAGTGTTGGAGTTTTTCCTAGGGTTTTTCTGGGTTGCAGAAAGTATTCTCTCCTGTGCTGTCCTATCTAGACAGTTTTGGGCCCCAGCGTTTGCTCAGTCTATTTTCTGTCTGTGTTCGTATTTTCATCTTGTCTAACCGCCATTATATGTTTGGGGGCTTCCTACTCTTTTGGGGTCTACTCCGGGGCAGTTAGCTTTCCTCTTTCCATCTTCAGGGATAGCTATCTCTCCGGCTGTGCCGAGGCGTCTAGAACCACCGTTGGTACACTCCACGGCTGCTTCTAGTTGTGCGGTTAGTTTAGGGGTCTGCAACCTATTAGTTTCCAACCTCTCTGGTGTTAGGCTACCTATGCGGTTTTTTGCTCCTGCCTCCTCAGCTACCATAACACCAAGCTTTCTGACAGTGGGCAGCACATTTCTCTCTAGAATCCCTTGACAGTCTTGAGATTTCAATGTACCCTGCATAAATTCTAGACACCCTGTGCCAAATGCAGCAAAGCAGCCACAGAACATAACAGAGCCTCCTCCATGTTTCACAGTAGGGACAGTGTTCTTTCCTTGATATGCTTCATTTTTCCATCTGTAAACATAGAGCTGATGTGCCTTGCCAAAAAGTTCCATTTTTGTCTCATCTGTCCATAGGAAATTCTCCCAGAAGCTTTGTTGCATGTCAACATAAAAAACCAAACCAAATGGAAATGGTGGAGAAGGTAACCGACAGGATCAAAAAAATTTTCATATATGTTTATGGTAAAAAATAAATAATAAGCAAGAAATAAAAAGCAATAATCCTTTATTAATAAGTGACACAATAACAACAAGAAGTCAATATGTGTGCAAAGTATACTTAGAATCTGTTGACTTATCTTGGTAACGCGTAATGCGAGGACAGAGATATATTGGGATTTTAGGTCAGGCTTAGGACTAATAAATGTGATCCCATCAAAGAAGAGAAACTGTAGCAATGGTAAAACAAGCTTTTATGAAACAAAGTCTCATTAAATGCATTTTTGGGCTCTGTGGTCTCCTGCTAAAGCAGGAAAGACAATACCTCGATACACACAAATCACATGCAGTTAAAACATACCACATTGTCCTGTGACTAAAACCTGTCTACAGTCCTTGATGGCTCCAACAGAGCACATGCCAACCAGGAATAATATAAAATAATTGCTTGTTTAGAGAAATCAGTGAAAAAAAAAAAAATTAAATAAACTTGAAAGGTACAGAAACTCTGATTGACTGTATGACAATAAGAAAGGATTATACATCATCCAGAAATAACGGGTTGTTGCAGCTCAGCGCATTGCTAGGTTGCGGAGATCAATGGCTCCATCCTCGCACCACCAGAACACCCCTCCTCCCAGCCCAGGGCCTGCAGCATTGACCCCCACTCTTGCCACTGCCGACTTCCTGCAGCGGTCCACCCTGCTCCTGCCTCCTGTGACCCCGCTCCACCACTACGCCCTCCTTTCATCCCTGTGCTCCAGCGCTAAGCTAAATACCTCCCGGTCAGGTAAGTATGCGAGTATGGCGCCGGAGATCGCGGTATGCATCCAGTGCGCACACCGCGATCTCTGACGCCATACAGAGTACTCACCGCTCTGGATGCCTCACTCTGTCTGGAGCCAGACTGCGCAGGTGTGTCGCGCTTGCGCAGTCTATAAAGGCTTCAGACAGAGTGACGCTCCCACCGTTATATTATAGATATCACCACATATAATAGTATGTTATTTATGTTATTAAATATTTTACCACATTTTTTGCTTCAAATATATTTTTCCCTATTTTCCACCTCTAAAACCTGGGTGCGTCTTATAGTCCGGTGCGTCTTATAGTCCGAAAAATACGGTATATATTTAACAAAAAAGTATGAAACAACTGAAAATATGTCTTATATTCTAGGTTCTTCAAAGTAGCCACCTGTTGCTTTGATGACTGCTTTGCACACTCTTGGCATTCTCTTGATGAGCTGCTACTGCAGCAGACTCCTGCTTCTCTTGCCTCCACAGCGTGTCTTCAGATCCAGACTCCCAGTGCCTTTCCAGCAACCTATTTGAGCCTGCCTTAGGCGCCTGTCACATTGGCTCCCAGCTCCCCTCTTCCATTATTGTGAGTGCCTGGACCTGTTTTACAGCTTCTTGAGCCATCCTTATCTATTTAGGGATATTTGTTTCTCATCCAGCTACCTTTTGGAGATTGCATTCTATTGTGTCCAGTGTTCATTTGAAAAGTATTCTGATGAAGGTCCAATAGTTGGACCAAAAACGTTCAATTGTTTCATGTCTGGATGCACCGTTATTAAACAAATTCTCGTGTTACACATTTGAGTGCCAAGTTATTTTTTACATTTATCAGGTTGGATACCTGACTTGAGCACCTACTCTCGTTTTTAGTTGAGTGCCGTGTTTTCTCTTACACACAAGGATACTGCACAGTGTCTGGTTCACAGCCTATTAGTCACGCCCCTACTATTCGACTAGGCGGGCTGGCCAGTACACTCTCAATGCACACCAGTGTGAACACCCCTCATGCGAGACCAGACGTGCCTGGGCCTGGCTGCACCCTGAAAAATAAAGTGCAAAAAATACAAAAATAAAAATGCAGCAGCAGCTGATATTTAGTCAACAGCAGCAAGAAACCAACCGGCTGTTGATACAGCACATCACAGCGCCACAGACAACAGGAGCTACCCAGCGATTCCATAAATGGAGAAATCTGATGACGTTGAGATGTACCTGGAGATGTTCAAAGGAGTGACTGAGAGGGAGAGACTACCCCGGGACCAGTGGGCAGAAGTCATTGCTCCGTTTCTGGCCCCAGGACCGTTGAAAGCCTATCAGGACCTACCCACTGAGCAAAAGGCGGACTACACGATCGTCAAGGGTGAGATACTAACATGTCTTGGGGTAAATGTTTTGGTCCAGGCCCAGCGGGTACACAAGTGGGAGTTTACTCCCTCCCAGCCGGCTCGGTCTCAGTATTACGACTTAGTGCACTTGTTACAAAAATGGTTGCAGCCTGAGATATTGTCGCCCAGCGCTATGCTGGACTGTATAGTGACTGATAAATTTTGGAGGGCTTTGCCCCACTCCCTACAGACATAGGTCTGACAGGAAATCCCCTACTAATGCCCTCCAGATGGTAGACCTCATAGAAATATATGGGGCTACCAAAGAACTACAGGGAGAGACTCCCCGGAAAGTAACAAGAAAGTTCCCTAAGTTTCCACCCGTGGCTCGGCGAGCAGAGACCAGGAAGGCCGCTCAAGAAGTATTGGGGAAAGAAAGGGGCCCCATAATCTGCTGGCGGTACCAGGAACCAGGACATGTGAGAGCTGATTGCCCCCACCTGGCTGAGCCCATGGACACAAACTTTGGGTACTACCAGTCTCACTATGCTGAACCGATGTGTGCAATGGGCACCCCAGAGGGACCCAGTATGAAACATTTGTGTAAGGTTGAAGTTGAGGGCACACCTGCTCTGATTCTGCTAGGCTCAGGGAGTCTTGTGACCCTGGTACGAGCCAGCAATATGCAAACCAGCGAGCATACTGGTCGGACAATTGGTGTGTTGTGTGTACATGGAGACCTAAAAGACTATCCTACCACACTAGTGATGATAAACATGCCAGGGGGGAGGTTGTGCCACGAGGTGGGGGTGGTGATTAATTTGCATTATGAAGTAATAATTGGAAGAGATTTTCCTTTATTTCCTGTACTTTGGCCCACTGTTGTCCCACCCACTGAACAATTGCCGGCAACGGTGGCAACCAGGTTGCATTCTCCAGAAGTAGGGCATGAACCTGGTGGCCCAGAGGAAGAAATGCTGGTGGTTGGGGTAACTTTCTCTTCGATGGAGGAGAGGAAAGCTTCTCCCATAGAAGTATTGGCTGGGGAGGGGGAAGACTTGCTGCCAGGACCTGGTTTGTCAGACTTAAATGTGTCAGGTGACAATTTTGGTACGGCGCAACTCCGAGACCCTATGTTGGCTCGAGCCCGGGAAAATGTACTGTTTGTTAATTGGGAACCCCAACAACTTGGGGCAGCTACAGTATTGCCACGCTTTGAGCTAAACCAAGATTTGTTGTATCGAGTTGAGAAAATACGGGGGAAATGGTAGAACAATTACTGGTACTGCAGGCATATCATAGGCTGGTAATGGATTTAGCGCATGTGCATGTACTTGGTGGGCATTTAGGCCAAAAGAAAACCTTAGACCGAATTATGCAGCGGTTTTACTGGCTAGGGGTCCATGAAGAAGTTAAACGGTACTGTAATTCCTGTCCAGTGTGCCAGGTAACCAGTCCCCAGGCTCACTTCCGGAGTCCGTTGGTGCCTTTACCCATTATAGAGGTACCTTTTGAAAGAGTGGCAATGGATTTGGTTGGACCTGTCCCTAAATCAGCAAGGGGTCACCAACACATCCTGGTAGTTTTAGATTACGCTACCCGGTATCCGGAGGCCGTTCCACTACGCCACACATCAGCTATACTTATCGAAAAAGAACACATGGGTATGTTCTCACAGGGGGAATTCCTCAAGAAATTTTAACAGACCAGGGAACCCCCTTTATGTAAAAAATTATGAAGGAACTCTGACACTTGTTAAATGTCAAACAGTTGCGCACGTCGGTTCATCATCCCCAAACAGATGGTCTAGTAGAGAGGTTCAATAAGACTCTGAAGAGTATGTTAAAAAAAAAGCAGTTTCCAAAGATGGGAAGGACTGGGATCTCTTACTGCCATATTTATTGCTTGCAGTGCGGGAGGTGCCCCAGACATCTACAAGGTTCTCGCCCTTTGAACTTTTGTATGGCAGACATCCACGGGGCTTACTCGATATAGCCAAAGAGGCCTTGGAGAACCAACCTACCCCCAATAAAAGTGTGATAGAACATGTTGCAAAAATGCAAGAAAGAATGCAGACTGTCCTGCCATTAGTCCGGGAACATATGGAGGCAGCACATAGGTCGCAGAGTCGGGTCTATAACCGGGAGGCTCAAGTAAGAACCTTTAGCCCTGGGGATCGGGTGTTGGTACTTGTGCCTACAGTGGATAGCAAGCTTCTTGCAAGGTAGCAGGGACCCTACGAGATTATAGAGAAGGTGGGGCCAGTAAACTACAAGGTACACCAACCAGGATGAAGAAAGCCAGAACAGGTTTACCATGTTAATCTGCTTAAACCATGGAAAGATAGAGACCACCTGGGTGGGGATCGTCCGCTGCCTGCATTTCCAGTGAAGGCTCCATTACCTGGGGGGGGGCAGGAGAAGCCCTCTACATAGTAAAAATAGCAGACACTTTGTTTTCTAGACAGGTTCAGGAGGTCCGGGAGTTGGTTAGCCGAAATACAGACGTTTTTTCGGAGCTCCCTGGTCGCACCTCCCTAATCCAACATGACATTGTCACGGAGCCACAGGCCAAAGTCCGACTAAAGCCATATCGGGTGCCTGAGGCCCGCCGACAAGCCATCTCGGAGGAGGTAAAACTATGCTGCAGTTAGGGGTCATTGAAGAGTCCCAGAGTGAGTGGGCCAGCCCGATAGTCTTAATTCCCAAGCATGATGGGATGCTAAGGTTCTGTAATGACTTTAGAAAACTTAATGAAGTTTCAAAGTTTGACGCCTACTCCATGCCCCGGGTCGATGAGTTGATAGAGCAGTTTGGGCAGGCACGGTATTTTTCAATCCTTGACCTCACAAAAGGATATTGGCAGGTACCCCTAACAGAGGCGGTGAGGGAAAAAACAGCTTTTGTAACACCTGAGGGGCTGTTCCAGTATAAAGTATTACCCTTTGGGTTGCATGGCGTGCCAGCTACGTTCCAGCGGTTAATGGATATTGTTCTTCGTCTCCATCGCCATTATGCCGCAGCCTATCTAGATGATATTATAGTGTACAGTACAGACTGGGAAAGTCACTTACCCAAAGTACAGGAGGTTATAGATTCTCTGCGACAAGCAGGGCTAACTGCCAACCCAAAGAAGTGTTCCATAGGGTTGGAGGAAGCTCGGTACCTGGGTTACGTAATTGGGAGAGGAGTTCTCAAACCCAAAATAAAAAAAGTGGAGGCAATCCAGAACTGGCCCCGTCCCCTAACAACAAAACAGGTAAAAGCTTTCTTGGGTTTAGTGGGATATTACAGGCGGTTTATTCCCAACTTTGCATCCCTGTTCGCACCTTTAACAGACTGCTTGAAAGGGAGGAAATCGGTTATGGTTCGCTGGAATGATAAGATAGAGGAGGCCTTCTTTAAAATTGGCACTGTGTGGTACACTTGTTCTGATTACACCCGATTTCAAAAGAGAGTTCATTGTGCAGACTGACGCCTCTGAGATAGGGCTTGGCGCCGTACTGTCTCAGGAGGTCAACGGGGAAGAGCATCCCATTAGTTTCCTGAGTCGGAAGCTTACCCCAGCTGAAGCCAGGTACATTATTGTGGAGAGAGAGTGCATGGCCATTAAGTGGGCACTGGAGTCATTGCGCTTTTATCTGCTGGGGAGAACATTTCGGTTGGTGACTGATCATTCCCCTCTGACGTGGATGAGTCAAGCTAAAGAGAGGAATGCCCGAGTCACCAGGTGGTTTCTATCCCTGCAAAATTTTACATTTTCAGTAGAACATCGGGCAGGCAGATTACAGGGGAACTCAGATGCCCTGTACAGAGTTCACTGTATGTCATGTGTCCAAACCCCTAGGGTTGAACAAAGGAGGGAGGTATGTGGTACAGCAAAGATTGTTTTGCTGGATGTGAGATACATTTCTTCCAGCAGGTTAAAGTTTGGCTGGAATTTTCCCTAAAGACAAGGACCTGTAATGATATCATGGTCACGTGATCAGCCCAGGTGATGTGTACCTCACCTGTGGGTGTGGTTAGGGGCTATGTAATGGGGAGTGTTGGTGAATGATGGGATGGAATAGGAGGAGCTCAGCTGGAGCCAGCCTGAGTCTGTTTTTGGATGACACGTGCTGGAAAAAGCACTAGCATCTACACTCCAGACAACTCGGGGAATGGCACCTGGCGGTCTCTGCTAACCTGGCAGTCGCTTAGTTAAGCCTGTCCCAGCAAGGGTGAGTCTGGGACCAGTGGATCTCCAAGTTGGAGTATATTTGTGTTTTTTGCTATGTTTCTATTATCCTGGTATTTAAAGTGGCATTAAACCACAGAAGTTGGACTTTAAGCCTGTGTGTTGCCTCATTACTGCGGCCCTGCCACTGCCTACCAGAGCAAATCCCTACAATGCCTATTCAGTAGGACTATCAGCTGTGTATCCACCAGACTTCTGCACAACACAACTGATGGTCCCAACCCCATTTATAAGGCCAGTAATCCCACTTATTAAACCTGACAGGGCACACCTGTGAAGTGAAAACCATTCCCGGTGACTACCTCTTGAAGCTCATCATGAGAATGCCAAGAGTGTGCAAAGCAGTCATCAAAGCAAAAGGTGGCTACTTTGAAGAACCTAGAATATAAGACATAATTTCAGTTGTTACACACTTTTTTGTTAAGTATATAATTCCACATGTGTTAATTCATAGTTTTGATGCCTTCAGTGTGAATGTACAATTTTCATAGTCATGAAAATACAGAAAAATCTTTAAATGAGAAGGTGTGTCCAAACTTTTGGTCTTATTGTATACTGCATGAGCCCCACACAGCCTCCCTATATACTGCATGATCCTCCACAGCCTCCCCATATACTGCACAAGGCCCCCACAGCCTCCCACTATACTGCACAATGCCCCCTCAGCCTCCATATATACTACAAGAGGCCCCCATAGCCTCCCCATGTTTAGCATGTCACCCCATAGCCTTTGCATGTGCAGCACAACACCCCAATAGCCTCCCCATGTGCAGCACGACACCCCAAAAGCCTCACCATGTGCAGCATGACACCACCATAGCCTCTCCATGTACAGCACGACACCCCCATAACCTCCCCATGTGCAGCATGACACCACCATAGCCTCTCCATTTGCAGCACGACACCCCCATAGCCTCCCCATGTGCAGCACGACACCCCCATAGCCTCCCCATGCCCATCCCATACACATACTCACCTCAGTCTGGTTCCTCGGCGCTCTGCTTCTGCTCCTGTCTCGGTGTCTCCGGTGCGCTGACTCTCCGCAGTACACAGCTGTCGCAATGAAATGACATCATCGTGTCATCTGTTTCACACGCTGATCGGTGGAGGGAGTGGCCGGAGGCCCTTCCTCCACCAATGCAGTCAGTGCAGATGGAGACAGCAAGTGGGCAGGCACAGTGCGTCCCGTGGTTTTCAGCCACACAGCTGTCTCGGTCTGCGGGCCGGACTAAGACAGCCAGAGATCTGGATGTGGCCCGCGGGTTGCACTTTGCCCAGGTCTGATCTGGACTCATTGCATGTATTACAATCTTTTTAGGTAAATCTGTTAAAAGTTTCCATACATGGTTCCACTGATAGCCTCTGATGCTTTTACAGCATTGTCCTCACCCTTAATCGTAGGGATAGCCTACATTTTTCTATTCCATAACAGGTTAGACTTGTAATGCTCTTGTATGTGCTTCAACAAAGTGCTTTGCCGCACCTGAATATGCGTTATTCCCTTTTATGATGTTACATACTAGTACTGAAATTCCTTTTTTTTATTTCTTGCAGTACATCCAATGTAGCACAAATTGTAATCTATACAGTCAATGCAGTATGCTCCATGATCTGTATCACACTTTATAAAGGTGTTAATATTACATACTATTTTGGAAGGTATATTGATACATATTGACATATATTACATTTCTTTTTTACGCATTTGTAGAAACCTTTTTGGGAAAACCAGGATTTTTCTGATTAAGATAATTTTTGTGAAGACTGGGAGCTAACCTAATAATACCTAATGAACAACCCTGTTTAGCCACTACCCTATAGCCTTGATTGAATGTTTTTTTAAATGTTTCTTCTTGGTGTGAAATTGGTAGAATTGATCACTCATGAATGAATAGTGTGCAATATAATACAAAGATATCATTATTTCTCCACAGTAATTGTTTAAGAGGCTGAAATTATATTCTATGGTAAGCACTAGGACACAATTGTTCCTAATGTGCACATACCTTACTAGAAATGAATAGCCATTAAATATTACTTCTTGGTAAAATTATACATATTACTAGATCTAGACATATAGTAAGTTGAATTATACTTGTATTAGCATAAGAGAATAAATTAAAATGACAATGTGTGACTACTAAATACTAGAATATCATTTTTTCCAATGTCTGACTAGTTTAAAATATCTTTATAGAGAAAAATATGATTTTTTTTTTATATATGAAGCCATTTCTAGAACTCATTATAATTTGACTCTGTTCACAAAAGCATCATGACTTTTGTACAGAGCCATAACAACTGTGACAAAATTTGTTTGCAAATGGTTTCAATTCTAGTGAAATCCTGCAGATTATTATAACATATGATAGATCTGTCCATTTTTCAGCAGGTCATTTTTTTATAACTAAACTATTTTTGCAAACTGTGCTGTTTTCACAATCAGTTCTATGTAATATTCTATGTAATAAGAAACACTGCTGTACTTAACAAGACATGACACTATAATGATGGGACTAGCTATACATAACAATACAGGGCACTTTGTAATAAGGGATGGTTCTGTACGTAACAAGAAAGGATGATATATAACAAATCATGGTGATAGTGGTATATTTCAAATGAGAGGAAACTACAGTGGGTACGGAAAGTATTCAAACCCCTTTAAATTTTTCCCTCTTTGTTTCATTACAGCCATTTGGTAAATTCAAAAAAGTTCATATTTTTCTCATTAATGTACACTCTGTACCCCTTCTCTACTGAAAAAAAACAGAAATGTAGAAACTTTTGCAAATTTATTAAAAATTCAATTGCAACCAGTCACTCTGTCCCTGCACCTGAAAAACAACCCCATAGCATGATGCTGCCACCACCATGTTTCACTGTTGAGATTGTATTGGGCAGATGATGAGCAGTGCCTGGTTTTCTCCTCACATACCGCTTAGAATTATCACCAAAAAGTCCTATCTTTGTCCCATCAAACCAGAGAATATTATTTCTCATAGTCTGAGAGTCCTTCATGTGTTTTTTAGCAAACTCTATGCGGGCTTTCATATGTCTGGCACTGAGGAGAGGCTTCCGTCAGGCAACTCTGCCATAAAGGCCCTAATGGTGGAGGGCTGCAGTGATAGTTGACTTAGTAGAACTTTCTCCCATCTCCATCTGTGGAGCTCAGTTTTAGGGATCGGGCGACGGCGTGATCAGAACCTGGATCTGAGGGGTCTGTGGTCTCCCATCCAGACCCAGCCAAATGCTGCTCAGCTTCGCCATCGATCCCAACGCCTAGCCAATACCCGAGAGGCACAAATAGTTACTCAGGCCTTTGTTCATAGTAGCCTTAAACCTAGGTTACAGAACAAGAAAAGGCTGTTGTAAGCCTAAGTCCAGAAATGCCTGCACTGAGCATGTCCGTGACATGGCGAGCTATGATTGGTGCTTAATGTCAGCTGATCCTCTGACCTGTTATTGCCTGATTTGTCACGGATGACGTCATCGATGATGCGATTGACAAGATGGCTGGGGGCGGAGCTTAGCCCTTAAATAGCTTGTCTGTCCACGGCGTGGCGCGGTCAGATCATATTACAATAGGCAGTGCTCTTGTGTGGATGTACCAGAATCTGGGCTCCACGTGCTCTCTAGCTTTGCTCTCCAGGACCTGCCAATGCCAGAGTTCGTTCGGCTAATTAGCACAGGTTAGCTTATGCCAAGCAGGTAGCTAATGTGGTGCAGTCTTGCTACGAATAGAAGGTAGCTATACACCCTGAGCAGACTGTGGGGCACATAACCTGTAGCTAATGTGGTGCAGTCTTGTTATGAATATAGGGTAGCTATACACCCTGAGCAGACTGCGGGGCGCACAACCTGTAGCTAACGTAGCGCAGTCTTGCTACGAATATAGGGTAGCTATACACCCTGAGCAGACTGCGGGGCACGTAACCTGGGCATCGCCTGCCAAGCTGAACAGAGAGTGACTCAGTCCAGTATCAAGCCGGCTGGTAGCACGTACTAGTGGCGTTAATCGCACACACTTCCTAGCGGCTGGCACGTAGCTTCTGTGCAGTCAACAGGGCTACGTCTATACCAGCTTGCAGCACATAGTGCAAATCTAATATCTGGCAAGTGGCTTCTGTGCCATTAACAGGGCTACATCTACGCCAGTCGAGAGCACATCTCCCGTGATGTTAACGGAGATAGTGCCAATTCTACATCTCCCCTAGTGTGATGTAACACAGGCGAGATCTAATGTTGATTTCCATTGTCAGTTTGACCCTCATACTATAGGGGTGTTCGGCAGCAGTGAACATAAACTTCATCGCGAACCCCGGGTTCGGTTGCAAATTTGCAATCCATTATATAATAAAGCTGTTGCAACCGAGCTCATAACATTATCTGACAGCCAGGGTCTAGCCGATCATGGCTGATGACCAGCAGCTGCAGCGCTACGTTCAGCAACTAGCAGCCAGAATTAGGTCTCTGGAGCAGGCCACTCCAGTTGCTGATCTCACTGCAGTAGCTACTCAGGCGGCCGCACAAGCAGCAAATCTCGTAAGCTCTGCTGCTGTGCAAGCTGCGGTAGCTGCTAAAGTGTCACTACCGCATTATGCTCTGCCGGAAAAATTTTCTGGGGACAGTAAATCCTGCAGAGGATTCATTAATCAATGCTCCATTCAATTAGAAATGATGGAGGCATGGTTCCCCTCTGAAAGGGCTAAAGTGGGTTTCGTTATCCTATTGCTTACCCACAGGGCCTTGGAGTGGGCTACTCCTCTGTGGGAACATAGTGATCCGGTAGTGACCAATGTGGGTCTCTTTCTTAGAACCCTAAAAAGTGTGTTCCTCGGTCCTCAGGTCACACATGATGCAGCTCTTAAGCTGCTTACATTAGTGCAGGGTTCGACCACCGCCAGTCATTATGCCGTCCAGTTCAGGAGTCTCAGGACATTAGCGGCAGAACTGGATTGGTCTGAACCGTCGCTAATACCGGTGTTCTGGAAGGGTTTGGCTGGGCATATAAAAGATGCTCTAGCCACCAGGGAGATTCCAACCTCCCTGGAAGAGTTAATGACCCTCGCCAACCGTATTGACTTACGTCATGCAGAAAGCAAGTTGGAGCTGAAAGTCTCTAAACCTCGGTTTCCGTTGGCACCATGATTTTCTAAATCCATTTCCGAATCCGTGGTTCCAGACATGGAACCGGAGCCAATGGATATATCCCAGACCAGGAAATGGTCCCCTCGTTCCCGTCCTGCGCACCTCTTGGAGTACCTCAATAATAAGGGTTCCAAGCGGGCGGTAGAACGAGAGTGTCTAACTACCATTGGAGGAGGTGTGTTAGACTCAGAGACTTCATCCTCCAGACTAGCCTATAAGGTGACGTTGCTCTTCGGAAAAACCACAGTTAATGCCAAGGCGGTGGTGGATTCTGGGGCCGATGGCAATTTTTTGTCATCAACCTTTGCCCAGAAGCATGCCATTCCTATGGAACTACTGTCCAGACCCATAAACATCAGGGTAGTTAATGGTTCCATGTTAGACACCCAAATCACCCACCAGTCTATCCTCCTCACCATGTCGTTTCCTCAGGATCACCAGGAGGATAACTCGTCCCTTATCCTTCCCGGAGGATTGGATGAGGTGCTATTGGGCCTTCTATGGTTACGTGCTCACAATCCACATATAAACTGGAACACGGGGACAGTTTATTCATGGGGTGAGAAATGCACTACCCAGTGTATGGTGGCATCAACTCGGAAGGTGGTCTTAGACTCGCCGGCCGGTCTAGAGGCACTTCCAGAGCAGTATTGGAGCTATGCCGATGTGTTCTCGAAAAAGGCTGTAGAGACCTTGCCTGCCCACTGACCATATGACTGCGCCTAGGTCTGATCCCCGGATCAGAGCCTCCCCGCGGTAGGGTTTATCCCCTGCCTGTCCCTGAGACCCAGGCTATGTCCGATTACATCAAGGAGAACCTGGCCTGGGGGTTTATCAGGAAATCGGTCTCTCCTGCTGGAGCGGGATTCTTCTTTGTCCAGAAGGAAGGAGGTGACCTAAGTCCGTGTATTGATTACAGGGGATTAAACTCGATCACCATCAAGAACAAATATCCCCTGCCCCTGATCTCTGAATTGTTCAACAGACTTCAAGGGGCTACAATTTTCACTAAATTAGACCTGCGTTGGGCCTATAACCTCATACGAATCTGTGAGGGCGACGAGTGGAAGACGGCCTTTAATACTCGTGATGGCCACTACGAGTACCTCATCATGCCCTTCGGGTTATGCAATGCCCCCGCCGTCTTTCAGGATTTCGTCAATGATATCTTTCGAGATCTGCTGCTGTCCTCCGTGGTAGTATATCTTGACTATATCCTGATCTTTTCCCCGGACCTCTCCACACACAGAGAGGATGTGCGCAGAGTTTTTGAGCGTTTGCGCACAAATTCTCTGTATTGCAAGCTGGAGAAATGCCAGTTCGAACAAGAGTCTTTACCATTCTTGGGGTACATTGTATCCAGTAAAGGCTTGGCCATGGATCCCCAAAAATTGGTAGCCATACAGAATTGTCAGGAGCCCCATTCTCTGAAGGCAGTGCAGCGCTTCATGGGGTTCATCAATTATTATCGGCAATTTATACCACATTTTTCTACACTGGTGGCTCCTTTGGCCGCTCTAACCAAGATAGGTGCCAACCCAAAAAACTGGTCTAAAGAGACATCTGAGGCTTTCCGGGAGATCAAGTCTTATTTCTCAAAAGCTCCCATCCTACATCGGCCAGATGTCAATAAGCCATTCTATTTGGAAGTCGATGCATCCTCTGTAGGTGCAGGTGCTGTCCTTTCCCAAAAGAATGGGCAGGGTCGGAGAAGACCATGTTTCTTCTTTTCCAAGACCTTTTCTCCAGCGGAGAGGAATTATACTATTGGAGATAAAGAGTTTCTCGCAATAAAATTCACTTTTGTTGAATGGAGGTATCTTTTGGAGGGAGCTAAACATCCGTTTGTGGTGTATTCTGACCATAAAAATCTCTCATACCTGCAGACGGTGCAGCGTCTCAACCCGAGGCAGGCTCAGTGGTCCCTCTTTTTTGCCCGATTCAATTTTATCATAAATTTTCTAAAAGGGGAGAAGAATCCTCGGGCGGATGCTCTATCTAGGTCCATGGATACGATGGAGGATGATGACGAGCCCAGACTTATCGTTCCTCCTCAGAGTATGCGAATGGTGGCACCGCTGACTCTAGACCAGGTTCCACCCGGGAAGACGTTTGTTCCCCTGAACCTACAGATGAGGTGCTCTCGTGGGCACATGCCTCTAAGGTCGGAGTGTTATGTTTCGGTAACTGAGGAGTGCAGGAAAAAAGGCAATACACCAGAGAAGTTGGAAACTATGAGATTGCAGTACCCTGACTAACCACCGCAACTAGAGGCAGCCGTGGAGCGTTCCTACGATGGTCCTAGACGCCTCGTCACAGCCTGAGAAACTAACTATACCTACAGATAGAAATAGGAAAGCTATCTGCCCCGGAGCAGAACCCCAAAGTCAATAGGAAGCCCCCAAACATGTAATGGCGGTTAGACAAGAGGAAATACAAACACAGTAAGAAAATAGTATGAGCAAACGCTGGGGCCCAAACGAACTAAATAGAAAAGGATAGGAAGGGTACTTACTGCAATCTCTAAAAACCCTGAAAACAAACCAACAATACTAATTTCAAAATCACCTGAGGTCACACGACCTCTGCCACCTAAATTAGCTCTCTGGTGCAAAAAAGGAAAACAGAAGCCACTGAAAAAAACTGGAAAAAGCAAAAGTAATTACATCAGTGGCTGTACAAAACTGAGAGGGCAAAAGCCCCCAGAAGGGACCAGAAGGTCCCCACAGAAAAGCAGGACAAAATACAAAACTGTAGCAAAAACACAAAATAAGAAAAAGTCTTATCTGGAAGCAGAAGATGCAGACTTGACACAGCAGGCTACAAGGGAAACTGGAAAGAAGGATTCAGACCAGAACAATTGATCACCGGCAAGCCTGATGGGGAAATGACTCCCTTATATAAGACCAATCCGTGGCACCTGATATCCAGTCCTCACAATCCTCAATAGTACCGCTTGTAACCACCAGAGGGAGCCTCTGCTCAGAACTCATCCCAAACCAATTCACAACATCGGAGGTCATTTTGGAATCAAACGTACCACTGAGTTCCTCCAACACTCGTATTAGTGGCCTCGGTTGTCCCAGGACATTAAAGAATACGTCCAAGCATGCATCTCCTGCGAGAGAAATAAATCTTCTCATCAGAGTCCGGCGGGTCTTCTACATCCGTTACCCATGGCGGATAGACCTTGGGAGTGGATTGGGATGGATTTCGTGGTTGAGTTACCTAAGTCCCGGGGTAACACAACCATATGGGTGGTGTCTGACCATTTTTCTAAGATGGTTCACCTGGTACCCCTTCCTAGGGTTCCTTCTTCCCGGGTTCTGGCATCACTGTTTATCCGTCACGTCTTCCGTCTTCACGGTATGCCTGATAGGATTGTCTGTGATCGAGGTCCTCAGTTCACCTCTTGGTTTTGGAGAGAATTGTGTAATCTGTGTAGTATTGAACTGAACCTCTCTACTGCCTATCACCCGGAGACCAACGGCCTGGTGGAACGCACTAATCAGACGCCAGTGACATACTTGCGTCATTTCGTTTCTGCCAATCATATTAATTGGGCAACTTTGCTTCCTTGGGCAGAATTAGCTCTAAATAATGCAGTGGTGGATTCCACAGGTCAGACTCCTTTCCTGTTGAACAATGGTCAGCACCCACGTGTGCCAGTCCCTATGCCAGATAACTCTGGGGAGCCTGGGGTCAGAGATTGGGTTATGGAGGCACGGGACGTCTGGGATCAGACGCAGGAAGCGTTATTGGCCTCCAAAAATCGGATGAGACAGTTGGCTGACACTCATCATAGTCCAGCTCCCGTTTTCTCTCCAGGCAGGAGGGTCTGGCTCGCGGCTCGTAATATTAGAGGTCGCGGGGAATCGGCTAAATTCACCCCTCGGTTTATTGGTCCTTTTAAAATTCTGGCCCAAGTAAATCCCGTGGTGTATCGTCTGCAATCGCCTCGGCACTTGAGGATACATGATATATTCCATGTGTAACTCCTGAAACCCGTTCACCTGACGAAATTCTCGGAAGCTCAGCACGCTTCTGACACCGGGGGTGAGGATTTCGAGGTAGAGGTAATTGTGGGGTCTAAGATGGTGTGCGGCAAAAAATTTTATTTAGTACACTGGAGGGATCACGGTTCTGAGGATCACACTTGGGAACACATGGACCATATTCATGCTCCCCTGCTCATTGAAGAATATGAGCATCAAGTGGGGGGAGATAATGTTAGGCAATGGCAGGATCTGAACCTGGATCCAAGGAGTCTGTGGTCTCCCATCCAGATCCAGACTAGGCAGATGCTGCTCAGCTTCGTCGTCGATCCCAATGCCTAGCCAATACCCGAGAGGAACAAATAGTTGCTTAGGCCTTTGTTCATAGTAGCCTTAAACCTAGGTTACAGAGCAAGAAAAGGCTGTTGTAAACCTAAGTCCAGAAATGCCTGCACTGAGCATGTCTGTGACATTGAGAGCTATGATTGGTGCTTAATGTCAGCTGATCCTTTGACCTGTTATCGCCTGATTGGTCATGGATGACGTCATCAGTGATGCGATTGACGAGAAGGCTGGGGGGCAGAGCTTAGCCCTTAAATAGCTTGTCTGTCCACGGCGCGGCACTGTCAGATCATATTACAATAGGCAGTGCTCTTGTCTGGACGTACCAGAATCTGGGCTCCACGTGCTCGCTAGCTTTGCTCTCCGGGACATGCCGATGCCAGAGTTCGCTCGGCTAATTAGCACAGGTCCTTCAGGCAGGATTAGCTTATGCCAAGCAGGTAGCCAATGTGGTGCAGTCTTGCTACGAATAGAGGGCAGCTATACACCCTGAGCAGACTGTGGGGCGCGTAACCTGTAGCTAACGTAGCGCAGTCTTGCTACGAATATAGGGTAGCTATACACCCTGAGCAGACTGCGGGGCGCGCACCTGGGCATCGCCTGCCAAGCTGAACAGAGAGTGTCTCAGTCCGGAATCACGCCGGCTGGTAGCACGTACTCCTGGCGTTAGTCGCACGCACTTCCTAGCGGCTGGCACGTAGCATCTGTGCAGTCAACAGGGCTACGTCTATACCAGCTTGCAGCACATAGTGCAAATCTAATATCTGGCAAGTGGCTTCTGTGCCATTAACAGGGCTACATCTACGCCAGTCGAGAGCACATCTCCTGTGACGTTAACGGAGATAGTGCCAATTCTACATCTCCCCTAGTGTGATGTAACACAGGCGAGATCTAATGTTGATTTCCATTGTCAGTTTGACCCTCATACTATAGGGGTGTTCGGCAGCAGTGAACATAAACTGTATCGCGGACCCCGGGTTCGGTTGCAATCCATTATATAATAAAGCTGTTGCAACCGAGCTCATAACACTCAGCAACAGTAATCTTGGGGTTCTTTTTCACCTCTCTCACCAAGGCTCTTCTCCCACGATTGCTCAATTTGGCTGGACGGCCAGGTCTAAGAAGACTTCTGGTGGTCCCAAACTTCTTCCATTTAAGGATTATGGAGGCCACTGTGCTCTAAGGAACCTTTAGTACTGCAGAATTCTTTTGTAACCTTGGCCAGATCTGTGCCTTGCCACAATTCTGTCTCTAAGCTTCTTGGCCAGTTCCTTTGACCTCATGATTCTCATTTGGTCTGACATGCACTTTGAGTTGTGAGGACTTATATAGACAGGTGTGTGCCTTCACAAATCAAGTCCTGTCAGTTTAATTAAGCACAAATGGACTCCAATAAAGAAGTAGAACCATCTCAAGGAGGATTACAAGGAAATAGCATGTGACTTAAATATGAGTGTCTTAACAAAGGGTCGAAAAATATTTAGAATTAAGAGTCCTCAGTGGTTGATACCTTTTAATGGCTAACTGAAAAGATGGTAACAAGTTGCAAGCTTTCAAGACTACTCAGGTCTCTTCATCAGGCAAAGACTAATACAACATCTGAAGAATCACATATTTATACATAACAGCACACAGGAATAGTGCAATGGATAAGACAAGTGTCGTAAAGCACAACTATCCATATGGGAGAGTGATGAACAGTTATGGCAATAAATATTGGACCAGTTCATAGATAAGGAGTGTGAAAGTTTTATTGCCCTCTGATTGGATTCTGGTAATGTTTTGTGATGTTGCCACAGGGTCCTGGGAGCAAATTTCTTAATTGATGTAAAAAGTCATAAATATATGTGATAGGTTCATTCCGGCATTGAGAGTGTCAAAGGTCATCATCAGTTTGT
>VIAB01007964.1:36961-49537 GCA_009801035.1 Oophaga pumilio
AACTGCTAATAGTTTTTTTAATCAATTAACCAAATGAAAAGTGAATGGACAAAAGAGAAATCTTATTCAAATTAACATTTGATGTGAACGCTTTTTGCCTTCAAAATAGCATCAAAGCGTCAATTCTTCTAGGTACAATGGACACAAAATTTGAAGGAACTCAATAGGGAGATTGTTCCAAACATCTTGGAGAATTAACCACTGATCTTCTGTGGCTATAGGTTTGTGCAAAACCTTCTGTCTCTTCATTCAATCCCAGATAAACTGGATGACTTTAAAATTGTGGTTCTGTGGGGGGCAAACTATAACATCCAGAACTTTTTGGACTCTATTCATTAAGGTGTCTTTACCAGATTTTCTGAAACACCTTCAAATTCACTATAGTTTTGTCCAGGTCTACCAAAGTAGGCGAAGCTGACCAGGACTTTATCAAAGGTTGTGATGTGCTTTATGCAATACATGTTACTCTAGTCCATGATATGATTCAGGATTTGCTGTTCAAGTTCTTTTAATGAAGCACCAAGAAATGGGCGAGGTTGAGGGCTGTAGACGCAGTGGTCGGTCAAGGAAACTTAGTGCAACAGTTGGAAGACAGATCATGTTACTTCCCTTAAAAATTGGAAGATGTCCAGCAGTTCTATCAGCTCAGAACTGGAAATAACCAGTGGGATCGAGCAACACCCATATAGTGTTCATAATACTCTTGACCACAAAGTGCAGCCCACTGGCCACATCCGACCCTCTGGCTGATCCGCCCGTCCGCTGCTTCCCGCTGTCAATAATATCTGAATCCTCAGGATGCAGAATGCAGTGAATAAATTAGTGGAGGACTGGGCCGCCGGCTATATGGGGGACTCATACTGTATATAGGAGGCTATGGGGGTTTCACACTGTATTTAGGAAGCCAGGTGGTGGCTCATGCTGTATATAGGGAGGCTATGTGGGGGGCTCATTTAGTATATAGGAGGCCATGTGGAGGCTCACACTGTGTTTATAAGGCTATATGGGGGCTCATGCAGTATTCAAGAGGCCATGTGAGGATTCATACTGTATTTAGGGGGCTATCTGGGAGCTCACGCTGTATTTTGGAGTCTATGTGGAGGCAAATGCTACATTGAGGAGGCTACATGGGGCCTCACACTGTATTTAGAGGGCCATGATAGGGCTCATACTGTATATAAGGGTTATGTGGGGTTCATACTGTACATAGAAGGCTATGTGGGGACACATAATGTAATTAGGGTGCTATGTGGCAGTTCAGGCCAAACATTGGAGGTCATGTAGGGGCTCATGCTGTATATAGGTGGCTATGTGGTGGCTCATACTAAATATAAGGGGCTATGTTGAGGCTCATGCTGTATATTAAGGCTATGTGGGGGCTCATATAGTATATCGGTGGCTATGTGGGGGCTCACACTGATATATAATATTAAGAATTAATTTCAGCCTATTGATTCAGCACTCTCATGTGGCCGCTCGGGAAAATTAATTGCTCACCCCTGGTCTAGAAAGAACTGTTCCTCATTGAAGAATCGTAGCGACTCAACAATTCAACAATCATAAGAACTGTATTGCAGACAAATGGCAGCAAATGGTCTGGACTGATGAGTCAAAATTTGAAATATTTAGAAATATCACAGAATGAAGTTAGCTAAAGTGCTGAAGAACAGTACAACTATGAGTGTCTGCCATCAGCAGTGAAGCATAGTGGCAGTGCTGTACATAGAATTTCAATCACAGGATCACATAGCAAAAGTGGTGTGGGTGGGGTGATGCAGAGATCAACATTCAGAGTACTGCTAAATCTGCAGCATATAAAACTGTGATTTTATCAAAGTGACAGCAAGCAGAACAGTATGTGACACATTACTGAAATCAGGGATTCTGCCTCTATATTATGCTGCTGTCAGATTAGGTGGCAGACACCTGTTAACAGATTCCCTTTAAAAGCTTCATGGAGTGCACATCGTTACATCCATTCAGTCTAATAGAACTTCAACTCCCAAGAGAAGGATTACCCTGATTGGCGCTTTACGATCCTCAGTGGTGTATATTATTTTTTGAGAGAGCACAGAAATGGGAGCTTTAATGTGCCACTGTTAATTATTTAAACTTTCAGTCTGCAAGAATAATAATAATATAAATAGACACAATTACATAGAATTAAATGGTGTTTCCAGACAATGCAATGAAGCAACCAGAGGTGGAAATATCATTGGTGCAACCATTATACTTATGGAGTACTATATGGGGTGCATTATGCCTCTATTAACATGTAAAGCACCATGGAATAAATACATACAGTATGATAGCCACCACAACACACATACACAGTATGATGGTCACCACAGATCCCAATACACAGTATAATGCCACCAAGTTCCCCATGCACAGTATAGTATAAAGGCTCCCACAGCTCTCCACACAGTTTAATGTCTTCACTCATGGTGTGATGGCCACCAAAGACTGCACACACAGTTGATGGCCACCAAAGCCCCCCACGCATAGTATAATGGCAACCATAGCCCCCTTACAGTATGATGGCCTCTGAAGCCCCCACTCCATAGTAATATAGCTCTTACAGTCCAAATACAGAATATGATGGCCCCCTCAGTCCCACATACAGAGTATGATCCCTCTACAATGCCCCATAAACAGTATAATGGCCTCCCACAATCTCCATACATAGAATGATGCCAAATAGCTTCCTACACACAGTATGCTGACCTACACAACCCTGACACAACCTCCATATGCAGTATGGTTCTATGATGACCCCACACATTATGATGTCTCCATAGTCACGTACTGCATAATGGTCACCGCAGCTCCCTACACATTATGATGACCCTACAATCCCACACACTGTATGATACCTCACAGCCCTCATACAGTATGATGTCCCCATGGCCCGCCACACACAGTATGATTTCACCACAGCCCCCACACAATATAATAACCATTACAGCCCCCACACACAATATGATGTACCCCACAGCCTCCACAAACAGTATGAATCCATATAGCCCACCACAAAATATGATATCTCTTACGCCCCCCCAAACAGTATGATGATCATCACAGTAGCCCCACATAGTATGATAGTAACCAATGCCCTCACACAGTATGATGACCCTCCCAATCCCAGCTGCCCACACAGTCTAAATGACCTCACAAACAGTATAATATCTAACACAGCCAAGTTATACAATACAATATGATGTCTCCAAATTCCCCACACACACAGTATGATCCCCCAAGCCTCCCAACACTAAAGCATTTCCATATACAGTATGATGCCTCCACAATCCACCCAACACAGTATGATGACCTCACACAAGCATCAGACCTACTGGTCACATCCCGACTTGTTGCTCCTATGTTAGTGATTTAGCCTCTGCTGCCAGTCCAGGTAGTGCCTCTGAAGAACCTGCATTGACCTATAGGTCACATGAAATTCTCAGGACCTTCAGGGTCTGTCTAGACAGAATGAGGAAATAAGGATCTGTTGGCTCCTTCTTTCACCATTATATTCAACTGTATCTATGTCTCTGAGACACAGATGCAGTTGAAGTTGGGGCAAACCTCTAACTCACCCAAAACAGTTGCACAGATTTGTTGCTGTCCTGTTGAATCCGAAATGGTTGGTAAGTATGCACATTATGTAATGGCAATAAGCTTTAAGATTCCAACAATTTTACAAAAGGTAATGGCTTACTATTAGTCATGGCTTTCACGTGCAACACTCTATAAAGCCTGTTAATAATCACTTCCGCAGTTGCATGTATACTCTGGCACAGTCTCTGTCACTCTTCTTGTAGCCCATACCACACAGTCACCACTTATTAGCCCCTTACACACCAGCGTCACTGTCCTAGTCTGTTCCGGTATAGCACTCCTTTTAACATTCATGTATTAACTCACAGTCTCCCTCCGGTATGGTTCTTCTCGCCCCTCGTGGGTGGATAATACCCACCTTCTGGCAAATTAACTTTTCACACTCAGGAAAAGGCTATCATGCTATCCTCTACTGTGGCAATCATAACGCTCTTCTAACGTTGGTCTCCTTTACCTGTGATACACCACACAAACTGCAGCTCACTGCTAGTGACCCCCATTTGCTAGCTAACTAAGGTGCAGTCTTTTCTCACTAGGCTGCACTGCTTCACATATTTCTTAGTTTGCTCCATGTGCATCTAAAAAACAGTAACCTTTAGAGTCTTATGGTGCTGTTCTGGTCACTCAATCAGACTCGACAACTGACAAACACTTCAATGCACATCAATTAAAGGGCAGACCACAACCCTTGTTTCTGATTTAGTGGCATTTGGACTTCTTCACTACTACCAATGGCACCCTGCCTGGCCATTATTTGACTAGGGCATTTCTGCATCCACATTTTGAAATAAATATCAATAAACACATCAAAATGCCTTCCTGAGATGTGCCAGATGCTGCCTAGCAGTAGCACATAGCTGACGGTACACGATAGGTGTATCATTAGATAATATAGCACTTAAAGGAGTTATCCACAACTTGGAGAACCCCTTCTCATTCCTCATGTTTGGCCCTGATAAATTAAAAGCACCTATACTCTTCTCCCATGCCCGCGCCTTTCCTGCGGTGTCGGCACTTCTGTTCCAGGAACTCTCGTTCAGTTGTATGACACATGAGGACGACGACCAATTCCCGTTTTCAGATGTGTTAGTGAACAAGAGGAAGTGAGCTCCCAGCAGCAGCTCTCACTTCCTCTTGATTACGTATAAATATGAAGGAGACATTGATGCCAGCGGTGATTGGTCAAAGGGCTCAAGTGTCATAACAACCCCATGAAAACCCTGAGAACAGTGGAAACCGCTTGAACAGTGTAGGCACTGGAGATGAGTATTAGAGACAAGCGAATTTCTTCAGAAAACGTTTGCCAATCTCGTTGAACTCCGATGACCTGACTCACGTCACTGTGAGCGTGAGAAAGTTCTTACGCTTGTAGTGCCGTCATAAAAGTCTGGGGAGTTCACAGCCAATGAACTCAGTTCAAGTCACTGACATCAGCGCAAGCACCGTGTGAAAAGTTGTAACGGCGCTCACCCTGATGTCCGTGAGTTGAACTGAATTCATTGGCTGTGAACTCCCAGGACCTTTTTGATCGCACCACGAGCATGAGAACTTTCTCACACTTTCAGTGACGTGAGTCAGGTAATAGGAGTTCCCCGCGAGAATCTGAGCGGCGATAGCACACGTTGCTCAGTGTCTCTGATGGATGGCAGGCTGTATAGTTGCATAATGCAACAATACAGCCTGCCATCTAGATGTTGCAGAGCTAGAACCATCATGAGACAAATGGATTATTATCTGTGGACAGGTGAGGAATATTGTTGTTTATTATTTTAATTCTGTTACAGGAGACATTGGCTTCTGTGGACTATTCGATGATATGAGTATGGTGTAATTTAGTTTCATTAAAGGAGTCTGTGTCATTCTTTCAATTAGAGAACTTTAGGTGTGTGTTTTTTATACAATATGACTATGGGATAAGTAACAGGGGCTTTCTATAGACACCTCTCCATAACTAACCTCTAGGCTTTGATGTCACCTGACAATACAAAGGTGACATCAACCACCCAACTATCACCACACTTGCCAACGCACCAGGGCAAATAAGAGCAGCGAACATAAGTGCAAGCCAGATTTAGTGCATCCTATGGATGCCCCATTTTTGGGACGGCTGAGGGCTGATATTTTTAGTCTGAGAGGGGCCCCTTTTTAGGCACTTAATATCAGCCTGTATATCAGCTGGTTATTAAATACAGGGGGACACTACATCATTTTTTTAGGGGGGTCACTCATTTTAATAACTGGCAATGGCTAAGAATACAGCTTTGAGCTGATATTAATCGCCTGGGAACCTTTAAGAATACTGTCTCTTATAATAATAATAATCTTTATTTTTTTATATAACACTAACATATTCCGCAGCGCTTTACAGTTTGCACACATTATCGTCACTGTCCCCGAAGGGGCTCACAATCTAGATTCCCTATCTGTATGTTTTTGGAATGTGGGGGAAACCGGAGTGCCCGGAGGAAACCCACGCAAACACGGGGAGAACATACAAACTCCTTGCAGATGTTGTCCTTGGTGGGATTCGAACCTAGGACTCCAGCGCTGCCCAGGAACTGTCAGAACGCTATAGCGCCTGCGTAGTTGCCTTTCCCCTGATCCCTCCCCGCAGTGTGAATACATAATAACACACTGCGGGGAGGCAACGACGCAGGCGCTATAGCACTCTGACAGTTCCCCGGCAGCACGCACTGCGCATGCCCTGGGACTGATACAAGAGCGCCGGCGCCAGACACAAATGAAAGGCAGGAGGATGAAGGGGCATGATGGACGGCTGGGGGGGTGATGAGTCCGGAGCAGAAGCCACACCTCCGTGACTCAATTAAGGCATGAGGAATGATTTTTAAAACTGAATATTTCAGCGTTCCAGAGGCACAGACGTAAAAGAGCCACCTTCACAGAATGCAGCTTTAGTGCTGCTGAAGGTGGCTCTTTTACTTCACAACGGCCGGGGGGGGTGACAAGTTCCCTTTAAGATTAGTTTGGAATATGAAAACTCAGCAGTTTCCTTTGGACTCCTCTTCCATGATGATACCTTGAAGGCAGGATTATTACATTAAAATGTAATTAATGCTTGGCACAGGACCCTTCGTCTTCACTCATTACTATTCATAGACTTTGAGCTTAATGAGCCTGTAGTTTGACTAAGATATCTTACCAAATGATTTCAAAATTTAATATAACTTTTCAGTTATGGTAGATATTTACTTTTGTTTCCAGAATGAGAAAAGTAGCTCAGAAGTTTTTTTTAAGAAGAAAGCTGGCTTATTTGCTTTATAATTTTTTTTTTACTATATTGTATTGTTTAACCCAATCATGATCTGTGTTTCAACTTAGAAATTTATAACCTACAATCTCATGCTTTGGTTATTATTTTTGCATTTGTCCAAAATAGTATGAAATATCCGCAAGCTAATATTAAATATCATGGGGCATTACTATATTTTGCCCTAGTCAGTTGTAACAGTTAGATGGATGTCGTTAGTTCCTGAGAATTTAACTTGATCCCATCAGGCGTTCATTCAGAAAGTGGTTATCTAGCAAAAAGTATTGTTTAAATTTATATAGAGTGACAAGAAGTGTTACAACAATATACAATAATTAAAGAAATTGTGTAGTTTTATATACACATCCTATAGTTGGAAGGAAGGTCCACCTTCAGTAGTGGACGCAGATGCTCGGTAGCTTCCCTGCCCTTGTGGTATAGTGATTTGACAGGGAAGAAGCTGACACTATGTGGTAATGAGCGATTATTATCTATGGGATTGCTGAGGCTCCTTGTGAGGGACTATGCACTCCGCAGATCTTAGGAGGAAGACAGAAGATAAGCAGTTAGCTGAAGCTGACTTCAATTTCCTCCTAGGAAATTCTGTTGCTTCCTGGCCACATGGGACATGTTGCTGCCCACTAATAAGAAAAGAGATCATAGTAGTAGAGGAGTGAGAAAAGAGACTGAAAGGTACCAAGAACTAGTCAGTGTAGTAATCAGAAGTAGGAGGGTTCAGTAGCCAATTGTAGGTAGTCTGCAGGTGTCTAATTCAAAGATTAATATAATTTGCCACCCTTTAGAGCAGTGTTCCCCATCTCCGATCCTCAGGAGCCACCAACAGTTCATGTTTTCAGAATTTCCTTTGTATTGCAAAGATGATGGAATAATTGCCTGTCCAGGTGATGCAATTATCTCCTGTGCAATACTAAGTAAATCCTGAAAACATGACCTGTTGGTGGCTCTTGAGGACCGGAGTTGGGGAACACTGCTTTAGAGTATTAAATTTTGTTATCTGGGACACAATGGCCTGGTGTCTCCCTTGACCGCACTTTTTCTTTGGTAACAATTCAGTTCTTTTAGATCTAAACACAGTTTCTCACAGCCCTGTAGCAAAGGGATTGGTACCAAGAAAACAGCATGCGAGTTATATGACTGTTTCAACATGTCATTGGCCATTATTACTGTTATTTCCTGCTTGATGCCCCCCTCTATACAAATGATCACATTTTGTCTGCATCTGTTCATCTTTGACGCTGAGTCACTACTCACGGGTAGGGTAGTCATGAGATCCAAGGTCAGATACCATGAGGACTCATAGTAGAGAAGGGTAAGTAAAAGACATGGTCAAGAAACAGTCCAGAAGGGTACTTCAAAACCAGGGAGTACAACAAATGGATAGTTAGAGGCCAGGTCTGGTGTCAGATATCTGCAGTCAAAACGCATCAAAAGCAGAAGGGATAATCCACGAGAATTGTCTCAACAGATCCAAGGTCATAAGCAATATCATAAGTCAGACACAGAGCAAGCACACACCTAACCAAAGTAAAGCAACAACTGACAATCTGCTGCTCACAGCAAGCCTGCTAAATATCTGGCAAATCATTTGAGGATGTGAGGCACCTATGGGAATGATCACAGACTAAACCAGATTGAGTAGCAGGTCTGTCAGTCAAAATGCTGACAGACCAGCATGCCCTATGATCAGACAGGATGACTGAACGGTTACTTGCAAAACCGACAGTCCTGCATATTCCAGATTTCATAGGGCAGCTGAGCTAAAACTCACAGCATCCCTAGGTCACAGTCAGTTATGAATCCATGACAGTACCACTTCTTCTAGGGGGGGTCCACTGGACCCCCAGGCTTTCCAGGAAACCTAGCATGAAAGGCCCCAACTAGTCGATCCGCCCTCACAGATCAGGATGAAACCCAAGATCTCTCTGTTCCGTATCCCTTCCAATGTATGAGTTACTGGAGGGAATTTCAGACCCTCCGGGATTCCACAACCCTCTGTGCCTCGAACTCTAGACTGTCATCAACAGTAATCAGAGAAGGTGGGGATGAGGGCGACACCACTGAGGGAACAAATTCCTTCATCAGGGATCTATCAAAGACATTAGGGATGTGGAGAGATGGAGGAAGCTTCAACCTAAGTGCCACTGGACTGACCATTTCCAGGATCTTATAGGGACCGATAAATCTTGTACCTTAATTTGCCAATGGTACATGAAGTTTAATGTTTCTGGATGATAGCCAGACCCAATCGCCCACCTTAAAAACAGGAACCATTCTATCAGCCTTCCAATTTTAGCAAACAAGAGCAATCCCAATATTCCTTTCAACCTGTCACGGGTGTGTCAGAGGCTGGAGGCAGTCGCACTGCATCTAGATGCAGAAGATCTCTGCGTTTGACCTTACAGACACCTTCTTAACCCTTCTGACTCTTTGACCCAGTGGAAACCTTTCTCCAGCTCTAACTGACACACCTGGACCTGGGTGTTTATAGACTCCAAGTCTGCTGCTGGAAGTTACAGGTGATATTTCCTTTTCCCCCTGTTGTGGCTTGGAGATATGGAAGTCGTATATCTTCCACTTTTGTGTTGCTGGAGGACGTCTGTGTTACATTTCTAAGTCTACTCAAGATAAGTGCCCCCCTTGTTTGTGTATCCCAGCTGTCTTTAGTGGTAGTTGGGATCGACTAGTGCGCACAACATCATTCCATAAGTTGGACTTATAGCCAGGGTCACAGCAGGGATTAGGTTCCTGCTCGATGATAGGTGCAGAACCTACAGTGGGTATGGAAAGTATTGAGACCCATTTAAATTTTTCTCTCTTTGTTTCATTTCAGCCATTTGGTAAATTCAAAAAAGTTAATTTTTTTCTCATTAATGTACACTCTGCACCCCATCTTGACTGAAAAAAACAGAAATGTAGAAATTTTTCCAAATTTCTTAAAAAAGAAAAACTGAAATATCACATGGTCATAAGTATTCAGACCCTTTGCTCAGACACTCATATTTAAGTCACATGCTGTCCTTTTCCTTGTGATCTTCCTTGAGATGGTTCTACTCCTTCATTGGAGTCCAGCTGTGTTTAATTAAGCTGATAGGACTAGATTTGTAAAGGCACCCACCTGTCTATATGAGACCTCACAGCTCACAGTGCATGTCAGGCCAAATGAGAATCATAAT
Organism: Oophaga pumilio; assembly: GCA_009801035.1. Classification (NCBI taxonomy): domain Eukaryota; kingdom Metazoa; phylum Chordata; class Amphibia; order Anura; family Dendrobatidae; genus Oophaga; species Oophaga pumilio. The sequence goes on from VIAB01007964.1 coordinate 47,042, forward strand.
GTCAAAGGAACTGCGAGACAGAAGTGTGGCAAGGCACAGATCTGGCCAAGGTTACAAAAGAATGTCTGCAGTACTCAAGGTTCCTAAGAGCACAGTGGCCTTGATAATCCTTAAATGGAAGAAGTTTGGGACCACCAGAAGTCTTCCTAGACTTGGCCATCCAGCCAAATTGAGCAATCGTGGGAGAAGAGCCTTGGTGAGAGAGGTAAAAGAAAAACTCCAAGATCACTGTGGCTGAGCTCCACAGATGCAGTAGGGAGATGGGAGAAAGTTCCACAAAGTGAACTATCACTGCAGTCCTCCACCAGTCGGGCCGTTATGGCAGAGTGGCCCAATGGAAGCCTCTCCTCAGTGCACGTCATATGAAAGCCCGCATAGAGTTTGCTAAAAAACAAATGAAGGACTCCCAGACTATGAGAAATAAGATTCTTTGGTCTGATGAGACAAAGATAGAACTTTCTGGTTATAATTCTAAGCGGTACGTGTGGAGAAAACCAGGCAATGCTCATCACCTGCCCAATACAATCCCAACAGGGAAACATGGTGGTGGCAGCATTATGTTATGGGGGTGTTTTTCAGCAGCAGAGACAGGACGACTGGTTGCAATGAAGGAAACATGAATGCGGCCAAGTACAGAGATATCCTTGATGAAAACCTCTTCCAGAGTGCTCTGGACCTCAGACTTGGCCGAAGGTTCACATTTCAACAAGACAATGACTGTAAGCACACAGCTAAAATAAAGGAGTGGATTCAGAACAACCATTCTTGACCGGCCCAGCCAGAACCATGACCTAAACCCAATTGAGCATTTCTGGAGAGACCTGAAAATGGCTGCCCACCAACGTTCACCATCCAACCTGACGGAACTGGAGAGGATCTGCAAGGAAGAATGGCAGAGGATCCCCAAATCCAGATGTGAAAAACTTGTTGCATCATCATCATCAAGAAGACTCATGGCTGTACTAGGTCAAAAGGGTGCTTCTACTCAACACTGAGCAAAGGGTCTGAATACTTATGACGATGTGATATTTCAGTTTTTCTTTTTTAATAACTTTGCAACAATTTCTACATTTCTGTTTTTTTTCAGTCAATATGGGGTGCAGAGTACATTAATGATAAAAAATGAACTTTTTTGAATTCACCAAATGGCTGCAATGAAAGAAAGAGAGAAAAATTTAAAGGGGTCTAAATACTTTCCGTAGCCACTGTAAATAGGCCATTTAAGGCAAGGTGACTCTAAATCTGCCTAGGGGATCGCCATTTCCCCCTTCCTTAGTGTTGGGCTCCCTTCCCCTAATCCCTTTGTGTTTAACTTAGTCTTTCCTACACTGTGTGTAATACAACCTCCTTCCAAAAATCCCCAAGCTTCTGAATAGTGACCTCCATCCCAGGACACTCAGAACTTATCCTGGAAAATTCACCAAAATTGGGATGAATACCATAATTACAGAAAATTGGTAAAGCTCCAGTGGATTGATTGACCAGCACACCCCAGGACCAGATTGGATGGTTGGACTATCACGAACAAAACCGACAGTCCAGCATACTCCAGATTCCATAGGGCAGCTGAGCTATCACTCACAGTGTCCCTAGGCCACAGTCAGTTATGAAACTGTGACATCAGCAAATGACATCACTTCCAAGATCAGTGACCTCATTATGTAATCTATTAATATAACTACTTTAATCTCCAAACATACTGTATATGATCACTAGGATGTCAAAATATAATTCAAATATGAACCTAGGAGATAACATGGCAAAGGGCTTCTCCCTGAATGATTAACGGATAACATTGAGGTTTTCAACATATGGTATTATTCACATATAGTGTATAACACTAGACAACAGTATATCAGCAGAAGAAGTTGGAAGTCCATTTTCTTAGATCAATACTTTGCTGGAAGTCCATGTGCACAAATGACATATAGTGTGGTCTTTAATACATCTTTCTTTAACACATTTTACTCATTTTTGAATATAGTTCCTTAATCATAGAATTATTCATCAGATTCACAAGTTTGTAGTCACATAAAGTAACTGCAGACTTTTGTGAAAAGTCTGTAAATCCTCTTGAAGGAGCACGGATCTGGTACACTGCATGAAAGGCTATGCTTTATTTTAATCTTTCCACATATACTATGCAGAACAGATCCCTTATATTTCCCTCAATTGTCCTCTCCCCATATAAATGGTCAGGAAATAGCATCAGAACATGTTTCGCTGGATAACTCAGCTTCTTCAAGGGGCCATGAAGGTAACCAGGCGAAACATGCATTGGGGTGCTCTTTCCTGACCTCAGCATAGGGAGAGGACAACTTAGGGCATGATAACAACTTTGCTCTGCATACCATTTGTGAAAAATAAAAACAATCGTAGTTAGTCATAGAGAGCGGCAGAACCATGCTCCTGAATATTGACTTTCACAATTTTGTGCCTGAACGCCGACTGCTCATCAGATGCACATGCTAAACTATCATATGCCAAAAATATACA
>VIAB01007964.1:53078-70618 GCA_009801035.1 Oophaga pumilio
GGGTATGCCGGGTGCTGACGCCGGCACTGGAAGAAGGACTGCAGAGCAGAATACAGCAAGACAGACAAGCGGGTCACTCAGGATGTGGAATTACTCGCATGGGTGGACTCCCTTAATTCTGGGGCGAGACAGTTTAGGGACCTCCTGAAGGCAGTGAATCTACATGGTGAGGACGCCGAGAAAATGAACAGTGAGGTACAACCCGATCTTGAGCCGTGTGACAGGGAGAGAAGAGAAGGGAAAGCTGCAGTAACATTTAATGAGGAAACTGCTGTTGATGATGGAATGTAACTGAATGTGCTGCGAAGATCTGAGAGTAAAGTTATGCGTTTTCAGTTGCAACTGGACTGTGTCTCCGTTTATTTGGAAGCAGCCGAAAGTGGCCTTGCAGCACTGAGGGAGGCCCCTCACAGTGCAGAAAATGCAGGAACAAGTAAGTCAAAAGTGCAGCATGATTTTCATGTAAGAGGAGGCCAGGGCTCAGATACACCTGAGTATTCGGCCATGACTACACTCCTGGCACTCCCTTACAGATGAGCTGGATCATGCTGTTTCTCTTGTCTTGGGAAATCTTCTTCATGGCTGCTCCTCGATTCGAACCAATGAACTTTTGCTTGGGAATAAACCTAATAACACACTGAACTATTAGGGAATGTGAGAACAGATTGTATTTTGGAGTATTCAGGAAGAAAAATATTTTTCCATCACCAGGAGCAAAACAGTAACAATGCAGTAACATGACAATAATCTGCATAACTAATCATATGCTAAATAGTTGCAAGCAAAAATGTATGTATGAGATATCCAAGATGATTGTCTATAAAATCATGGTAGTCTCTCGATCAAAGCAGTAGTGGATGGTGAGATATGGATACTGAAGGTTAAAAGTTCGAAAAATTGTAGCATTTTTGCTCGTCAGTGTATACATATGTGTACAAACTACAGTGCATTGCTGAGATTTAGTGTGTGTGACTCTAGTCAGTTCTCACGACCAAGCCGTGAGTCAGAATGGTGAAGGAGTCCAAGGTCAGAAGCCAGGAGAGTACTTCATAAACAGAAGAAAGAGGCTAAAGCGTGGTCAGATCACAGCAGAAGGGCTTAAACAGTCGGATGGTCAGAACGAAATCCAATGTCAGGCAGCAACAGATCAATCATACAGACCTCAAGGCACAGGGAGCACTAACATCACTTGCTGAATGTATGTCTGGCAGTGGTCTGGGAGAAGCAGCTTAGTTAAGTAGCATAGCAATCACCCGGGATAGTGAACACTTGGAGACAGCCGATGCCTCCCAGTTACAGATTGGATAGTCGAGCTGACAATCAACACACTGACAGCTCAGGATGCCCCTGTACCAGATTGGATGACCAAGCTGTCAATCAAAGTGCTGACAGCTTCAGCACACCCCTGTACCGGATTGGAAGGCCGAGCTGTCAGTTACTGCATCCCAGACACACGGAGGGGTGGAACTGTGACAGTACCCCCTCTTCTAGGGGGGCCACCGGACCCCCAGGCTTCCCAGGAAATTTTAGATGGAAGGCCTTGACTAACCGATCAGCCTTAACATCTTGAGCAGGGACCCAGGATCTCTCCTCTGGTACATATCCCCTCCAGTGGATGAATTACTGGAGGGAATTGTGGACCTTCCTTGAATTTCCAACCCTCTGAACCTTATACTCCAGGCCACCGTCTACTGAAAGTGGAGGAGACAGGGATGAGGGAGACAATGCAGAAGGGACATACTCCTTTAATAGGGATTTGGAATACATTAGGGATGCGAAGGGATGGAGAAAGCTTTAATCTTAATGCCACAGGATTGACCACTTATAGGATCTCAAAATCGCAAAATTTGAAAACTTTTTGGACAGATTTCTGATATTTGCACAAATAAACTCAAGTCGTATCAAACAAATTTTACCACTATCATGAAGCACAATATGTCTTGAGAAAATATTCTCAGAATCACTAGGATCCCTTTAAGCATTCCAGGGTTATTACCTCATAAAATGACACCAGTCAGAATTGAAAAAAATGTCCTGATCAGGAAGGTGAAAATAGACGTCGGGGTGAAGGGGTTAAGGCAGGAGTCAAAAATTAACAATGATGATTTAATTCTAAATGTCTATTTAATGTAATCATCTAATCTAATACACTGTAATAAAAAGTCCATATTCTCTCACTATTCTCTATAACTATTTTTTCCCCCATCAACCTACTGTTTGATGACATTTTGTTTGAGAATCCCCAGGCCATGCTGGGATACTCAGGGTAGAGGCTGGGATCACTGCCACAGCTTCTGTCCTCACACACTAACAAAGCCTCCTTAGTTATGTCATTTTGGTGGGCTGAGCTGGTGTCTGCTTTTCCTGCTTGCCAGGTTATCTCCTTATTGGGAGCACTGACAGTGCACTCTCTTTACGGTTCATCACTTCTTGTCAGAGCCTGTGAGGGAGCGCACTGTCACTGTGCATTAAAAAAATATTGCACAGTGACAAGATCCTACTAAGCATTCAATGGAATTTACAACTGATGTATGCTAAGACGTAATTGATGATTTATGATGCTTCATTTCAGGATGGGGAAAGAGGCTACTGCATGACAGCAAACTCTGCCCCACTCATGACGTCTCGCTTGAGTAATCCAGCATGCACTGAGGGGCTCTCAAATGAAATGTCATCAAACAGAAAATTGGTAAAAAAATATGCAGTTAGAAAAGTAAAGAGGGAATGCTAGGTACTGTCTAATTAAAGTATATTAGAAAAGCATTTAGGTTATTAGAGTAAATAGCCAGACATTTAGGATTAATGTTAGTGCTGGTGTTAATTAGTGTTAGCTTTGGACAACCTCTTTAATGAGCCAGGCACATGTTGCAGTTGCAGACAGACTAGCGCAGTGCTGATATGACGCAGAGGTAGGGATGTGTGTTAATAAAAAACATTTTTCTTCAATTAATAATCAACATTTGCGTCCGGCACAGACAGTAGCCCAGGGCTCATTCAGTTTGTTTATTCTGCTGATCCTTGTGTTCCTTCAGGTAGACTCATTTATATTCACAGTGCATGTCTGGTTTGCAGAGCGAATTTAGCATTTTTCAGCAGTGTTAATAAACAGACTTCAAAATGGAGGCACATATATTTTTCTTCAACACTAGATGGTACTATGGGGTAAATCTTGACTTAATACGAGGAATTTCTTGCTACTTGTTTAATAACTTATAAAAGTCTCCTTATAGATGAAAGTATAATTAAACAGTATAGAAAGTATAATTCTTCAGCTCAAGCACCCCTTTTTCATTTGGAAGCAAATCTAAAGAAAATAATTTGCTTTAAAAAAAGATCAAGATATGCCGACAACTTCTCTGACTTGCCCAGGAATGTAAATTTCTTACAGAACATTCCATGCTTGAGCCTCCTGCCAAGCTCCAATACTCAGGATGTCTGTTCTACTGTTGGGTGTCCCTTCAGTCCTCAGGCTATTTTCACATGTATGTCCAGACTTTTTGTTTGTTTGGTTTTATGAACAGACAAACAGAATAAGTGATCACTTCCATCAGTCATGCAAACAAAAGCATTGGACCCCATGGATTATTATGGGGTCCAACTGAGTTTCGTTTTTTTTCGAACAGAAGAAAGAAAATATTCATTCTGTTCTAAAAAAAAAGTCCATCATATGGATCCTATAATTAATGATGCCCCTCTGTTTCTGTTTACCTAGCTAGTGCAACAGACCACTTATTTTGATTGACCGAACGGACATCTGACCCCAGCCTAACAGTGGGCGCTATCAGGTTCTCCACTTCCTGCATTTTTAGGAAATAAGTTAGATTGGAAATCTTTAAGCCCTCCAGAAGAAGTGATTCTGAGAGTCCAGACTTATTTTAAATTGCATAGTCTCAAATTTGGGGAGCTGTTCTGAGAGGTCAGTGGTATGTCCCTACTCCAGCTAGATCTGTCTCCTCGGGACACAGATAACGCTGATTATAATGGTGGAGCATCGTTCCCAACAGTCCAGGATCCAGAGTGACAATTCTAACTTGGGGAAACTGTCCCGGGAGGTAAGAGCTATGTCTCGGCTACCATTCACTCTTTGAGACATCTTCTATCCTGCCTTCTTCATAGCTCCTCCTCATCAGGATGCATTTCTCTGCTTTCAATATACTTGTATTCAATTACATAAACAAATCTCTTTTCTTGAGATCTGATCTCCCTGGGATTCAAACACCCAACCTGCATCATGGTAAGCAGCAGCACAATCTACAAGCCTCAGGCTGCACTAAGGAGTATTTTTTCTACTTGAACGTGTATTGCACTCTCCAAAATTATAGGCAACTTTATTGACATAGGCAGATCTCAACATTCCAGTGCATTTCTATGTACCTATATTCAAAAGGCAAAATTAAAGTGCATAGTTGGTGTCCCTGTAATTGTAGCAACCCATACAACACAGAGGAAAGAATTATGGTGATTGGTTAATGTAGTAAAAAAATGGCGTGATTATTTTTTCTCTCCATTAAATCTATAAAAAATGTAATAAAAATGAGGATGTGTTCACATGTGGTGTAAATGCTGCATTTTTTTCTGCTGCATTTCATTTGCATGTTTTATGCACCCAAAAACAATCTTTCCTGCACTTTCCCCTTATTTTATGCCCTTTGTATGAAGACTTGATGCAGTGTTTTTAAACACAATCTCAATGCAAGATCTACCTTCTAAGCAGGACTCTGGTTTGCAGAGCAAATTTAGCATTTCTCAGCCGGGTTAATAAACAGATTTAAAAATGGAGACACATATTTTTATTCAACACTAGATGGTACTATGGTGTAAATCCTGACTTGTTAATACGAGGAATTTCTTATTATTACCGTAGTTTAATAATGTATAGTATTTTTAAAAGTATCTTTATAGCTGAAAGTTTAATAGAACAGTATAGAAAGAATAATTCTTCAACTCAAACACACTGGTCCTAATCTCTTCTGGGCATACAGGGTATAGAAAGTTGAAAAAATGATACCGTGCTATCTGCGATCTGATGTCTTATTTTAGGGAAATTCAAGTTTTTCTTATACAGTGATGAGCAAAAGGGTGACAATGTTTTGAACTTTTGACTTTCAGACTCCATACCTCACCATCCACTACTGCTTCGCACGTGAGACTACCATTGTTTTGTAGATAATTATCTTGGTCATCTCATACATAAATTTGACTTGCAGCTATTTTGTATAAGCTCAGTTATGTAGATTTTTGTCATGTCCTCATTGTTACTATTTTGCTCCTAAAAATCAAATTTTTAATTTTTATTATTTTATTAACATTTGTAAATCCAACTTTGGTTTTCAGCACTGCCTGAATCCTTTTGGGCATGCTCTCGATCACATTCAAACATGTCTCGACCGGAAACTGATACCATGTCTCTTCTACATGTTCCCAAAGTTAGTGTATACTGGTCACCTCACTTGGGTATGTATAGAGTATATTCTTTAACTCTACCCACAAGTGTTTTATTGGGTTGCAGGTTTGGGACAGTGGGGGACAATCCAGAACCTCTACTTCATTGTCATTAAACAAGTTCTTCTCCAATCTTGTCCTGCTGGAACACTATGACATCCATTAGATACTCATAATACTTGAGTGGATGAAGTAACTCGACTTGTAGGATATTCGCATATAGCTCCGCATTGAGAACACCATCGATCCTGGTCAAGAATTCAATGCTTTTGGCTGTGAAACAGCCCCATGTCATCACCAAACTTGACAGTTCCTTCAATTTCTCAATCTCAAAGCCCCTTATTCCCATTTGCACCCATCAGAGTCAAGTCTATCTCATTGCTCCAAATCACCCTTCTCCAATCTTCTACTGTTAACTTTGTTGTACTTCTTTGCAAGCTTGAGCTGACGCTTCCTATGATGATATTGAAGTTGAGTGGACATCTGTGATCTCACTATTACAGAGCACACGAGCCACCGCCACTGCCATGTTTGCCATACCAGAACTAATAGACCTTGTGATGAGCCGACATGTTGACTCTGATATTTTGCCTGGATGTCCACCTCTTGGCTTTTGAATGGATGGATAGATTTCATTTCGTAGTCTTCCAACTGTCATGGCACTCCCATTATGCAGTTTGGTAATTTTCTTGGCCGAAAGACCACTATCGATGAGCTGGATGATGCTGTTTCTCTGTTCTTGAGAAATCTTCTTCATGGCTAATTCTCATTTCGAACCAGTGACCTTTCACTTGCGAATCAACCTAATAGCACAATGAGCTATTAGGAAATGTGAGAACAGGTTGTATTTTGTAGTACACAAGAAGAAAAATATTTTTTTTTACGATCAAAGAGGCAGTTTCCTGAAGTCTATGCAGGTTATTGAACGATAGTAGTGATGAGCGCAAGTGCTCGTTACTCAAGTTTCCCGAGGATGCTTGGATCTGCACAGTGTATTGCGGGTCTTCGAGTGACATGTTCGAGTCCCAGCGGCCGCATGTTTCACAGCTGTTAGACAGCCACAATACATGGGGGGATTGCCTGACAAACATGTTTTGTGGGTAACAGCCGCGAAACTTGCAGCCGTGGGAACTCAAACATGTCACTTGAACACCAGTGATACTGGGTTCAGATCCGAACACTCTCGGCAAACTCTAAAATCGAGCATTTGCGCTCATCTCTACTCTAGTTTAACAACCTGCATTGACTTTAGGAAACAGTCTCCTTATTGGACTTCAGTAGATCAGTTTAGCTTCCTATCAGACTAAGCACTTCTGGGTACCGTGTAGTGAGGACAGAACACCAAGATTGGAAACATGGTGGCTCGGTGGTTATCAATGTTGGATTACAATTCTGGGGATTGAGGTTACTTTCTGTGCAATGAATACTGAACTGGGACAGATGACAGTCTCTGCAAAACACTGTGAAATATGTTAACACCATATAATAACAGTGAAATAATCTTGTCAGAGGAGGACTTGTTAATTTAGTTCAATTATTCCCTGAAATTGACCAAGAGCTGTTGGGTCATCACTTATTTTGACACCTTGTATCCAGGATACTGGGTACACCTATGATTATGAACATAGGGTCATCAAAAGTGAACCTAAGATTTAACTTTTATTTAACACTTATACTTGAAAATATGACATTTTCAATTAACCACATACAAGATGAGTTTTATCATTACATTTTAGCCAATGTATACATAGGGAAAATTAAGGAATGCATCTCAAATATGAAATGCACCGAAATATTGAAATTACACCGGATTTCCATTTCATAAACTACTGAGTCCTTGTAAGTTTTCTTGTTTGTTTAATAAATGTTAAGTTAAAATAGGTATTTGCTTAAGGCAAACCTTCCACCACAATATCCCGGAGCAGAATGAAACCGTGTAACTTAATATAATTCTATAATTCAAGAATATCGGCTTATTATTTCTTACAGCATTTCAGCTTCCATATTAAATATATCAACTACACTTATAAGAAATACAAACCATGTAAATGTTATGGACAAAGATTAATTTCATCTTTTTTTTCTTATATAAAACACACAAAATATTCTAAAAAAAAAAAAATCCCCGTTTGAGGAATATTTGCTAAAGCTTAGAGGAGTGTTCTGAGGAATAAAATTATTGATTCTCATCCACGCAAGAACCGTTCAGTCCCTACAAATCCCATATTTGAAATTATTCTGTCAAATGCATTGATATTAAAGAAAAACTCTCAGCAGGTATTTGCTATGTAATCTGAGAGCAGCAAGTTGTAGAGGGTGAGACACTTGTGTCAGTGACGTGTCATTTACTGGGCTGTGTGCTGTTGTTTCAATAAAATCAGTGTTTTATCAGTAGATTATCACTACAGGACTAGGTGTCTGGCGACTTGTAGTCTTCCTGTTCTGTCTATCCCTGCCCACACCACTGATTAGCATGTTTCTGCCTATGCACAGTGTGCACAGAAAGCTGCCAATCACTTGTATGGGCGGGGTTATACAAAGCTCAGCATTTGAGCTCTGCTAAATGTGCAGCAGAGAGAAAAGTGATTGTATCACAACTACTGCACCCAGTAAACTAAGTGATATATTTCTGGAATTGGGGTCTCTGTCTCTCATCATGCTGGTGTCAGATTAGGCAGCAAAAACCTGATGACAGATTCCCTTTAAATCACAAATGGTAAAGGATGAGCAGCACTACAGGAAAGGTTTCATGCTCAGTAGGAAAGGACAATAGTCCTATATTCCCTTTAATGGGGTTGTCTCACAGAAAGTAATGGTCAAAACTCAGCTAAGCAAGTGAAAAGAAATGTATGATTATATTACATTTTCATTTGTAATAGTGCCCAGCGCTTTTTCTCCTGTGGCTAGAATAGGGTCCACTTTCAGTAGTGGAGACACATTCTCAGTGGCTGCTTTGTCCCTGCTCATTTTGCACGGTGATCTGAGAGTGAAGAAGTCAATAATACAGTTACATTGATGAACTGAAGTTTTTATAGGAATTATTTAATTGATGAGATTTATTGCTTTATTATGTGAACATTATAGACTAGCTCAGCTTCAAAGTGCTTGAAAATGGCTCCATTGAGGATCTGAAATGTTGCATTGTAATACTAAATAAATTAATCCCCAGTTCACTTGATTCCCCGGAGTGCTGCTTCTCATCTGGTTTAGTGTCTGCATTTGGGGTTTTGAGTGCATCTGCTCTCTGAGAAGTCTTTCAGCCACTTCATCTTTTACAAACTGCAAACAATCAAGAGGTAATATTGTAGATGTCTCTGAGGCTTCTTGCCTCTGTGATGTAAGTCCTGCAAAAGTTATGACCAGTGATTATCACTGAGTGTGATGCTCACGTTGTGAAGTGGACCCACTAAGCCCCAGGTCCGAGTGGGTACACAGACCCTGGGTGTTGGAGCAGCTGGAATGATGGCATGTGGGGAGCGAGGATGTCGCACTCAATAATTTTGGGAGCTACAAGATGGATGAAGTGGAAGTCAGCAGGAATAGAAGCAGGTTAAACACAGTGTGCACAGAAGGTGGAGTACTTCAAACAAAAGTCTTGAATCTCAATCCTAAGACACAGGTATGTGTCCTAATGGACCTGAAATAGAATCATGGAGATGGTGTCACTGAAACACAACAGACAACCTGCAAAATATGATGTGGAGCACAACAGAGGGCAGCGGACCGAGGTGAAAGAAGCAGAGCCCAGAATACCTGGGACAGCTGTGTAACACTGAGTAGTTTATTTAACTGGAGTTTGGGTCGAGGTTTTTTAGGAGTGACTGAAGAGTCAGGGTGGGTCACTCCAATGCTCCATTTCACATCTTGTCCTCCTGACCAGAAGCTACAAGTGGAAGTAAATGTGATTGTTTAAAACAACTACCAGAGCAGTGAGTGGAAGACCAGCCTGGTAGTAAAAGGTAAAATTGAAGAATAACTATTGTTTGAACAGAATCTGGAAAGTTTGGTCAGAAAACCTGGATTAATGTGCAAAGGAGCCAGGGGAAGACGCTGATAGCTTGTGGCCCCTGTGCAAAAAATGTATTTGGGCTCCCCCGCTTTTATGGCGACCAAGCAAAAATATATATATGACCTTTTCGCAATATATACATGGTAAAATTCTGGAGGGAAGATATGTGTCATTTAATATGTTAGCCTCAGTGATATGAAGCTGGAAGTGCTGAGAGGGGTTAATCGGCCTTATTAAGGGCTGGGTTTTTGTGAAGAACTGAAGAGTGGGTGGGAGGCTATTCACCATATCTCCACCCCAGGTGTGGTCCAAGGGCTAAATGTGGAGTCTTTGGATTCATTCAGTATTCTGTGTACTCTGGAGCAGATTGACCTCCAGAGCTAAGCTCTTGGTAATCAGAGCTGAAACCTGTTTCCTGTGTGAGCAGATAGCTGCAAGGACTATAGTGAGTGCTATTCTCTTTGTTTATGTCAAGAAGACTGTACATATTTATTTTGTTTCTACTGGTTTATGAAGCCTGCTTTAATAAACCAGTAGAAAATTTAAACGAAAAGCATTCCTGTGACTACTTTGTTAAACAGCCAAGTGAGCCGATCAACGGGTGTAGTTGTGGAACCAATGTGCCATGGACTGAGAAGAGCCTTCAGGGGCGTAACTAGGCGAACACCTGACTCTTCACTAAAGCCCCTGAAGGTGTGGTTAGACTTCGCTCCAGATGAATGCCATGTGCTACTGAGTCGCACAGCCAGGGCCTGTGGGGTACTCGGCACCGAGTCCGTTCACTTCAATGGGGGATGTCACGGGTAGCACAGCTCGGTCCGTTGCCCTGGGCGATCACCATAAAATGTGGGATATTTACAGGGGAATAAAGTATATACAGTTTGTTCGTGACGCCACCTGTGGTACCTGTGGTACCTGGTCAGGGTGACCAGCGCTGCAGGGTAGATCCGCTGAGGGGTTGTTACTGGGCAGCAAGGTGTTAAGTCTTCCACAGGCAAGACTGGATCCCTCAGGGTGTATGGCGGTGTAGGGGTGCAGGAGCAATAAGGCAGACACACACACGAAAGTCTCTTTCTGTACCTTTACTGATGCTAGTTGTAGGCATGTCCCGGGAAGCTGGCAGGGTGGAGGATGCACGTCCGGCAGCTGACCCCCAGAGAGGCAGAAAGCTGGAACAGCCAGGAATGGGTAGACTTGGAAGTACAGGCAGGCACAGCAGGTATACTGGAAGATACGGCAGGTGCATGCGGATATGGCTGATATACAGATCCGGCATGGCAGGTGCCGGATGGTTACTGCTCGTATACAGACTGGCACAGCATGTGCAGGCAGGTACGGCTGGTATACTGACTGGCACGGCAGGTGAAGGCAGGTACAGCCAGCATACAGACTCGCACAGCAGGTGAAGATAGGTACGGCCTGTATACAGACTGTCACGACAAGTATATATACAGACTGGTAGACAGGACAGGTATACTGAGCACTGGAGACCTGAGAACAAGCAAGCATGCAGACAACTGACTAAATATGCAAGTCGGGGTTCACGCAGGTTATCTGTCACTTTATTCTCTCATGGGTAAGTGATTTTCTATCACTTACTGCCTCTCCACTACATGTCCTCATGATATAACTTTATACTATAATGGATAACATAGAAAAATTCAAAAAAATACATACCATAAGAATACAGCCTTCCCAAAACCTGTCTGATGACAAATGCACTCCTAGTGGGATGCAGCATGCCCCCACTAATAAAGGCAGGCGCAGCACAACTTTATACTATAACCACATTATATTGTGCATGGCAATCTAATGCCTCATCTGTTTGCTTTAGTATATCTTCCTGGTTGATACTTGCACTGTTGACAGACAATATATTGTATGAGATCCTTCTATACCTGTATTTTTTCCTGCATTTGTTGCCTTTAAAATGGTGACATCTGTTACATGTTTGGTTTACTCTGGAGGGTCCTGCTATATAAATTTGTGATTTGTCTATAGACTTCAAGCACTGATCACTTTAAAATTGGGCTGCAGTATGAATGATTCTGAATGAGCACTTTCTGATCTCATTACCTGTTTACAGATCATAGCAGATTGACTTGTATTTCATTTCGGTGGGGGGGGGCATATACACATTTTTTTTTGTACAGCATTGATTTACTTTAGATATTTGATACTGTTACATGCATCAATATGCACACTGTTATGTGATGTCTCATGATTATCTGTCTCCATTTAAATACTCTCTGGGGGACAATCTTGTTGGTATGGTTTTATTTGTGTAATGTTCCCTGTTTCGATCTCCATGTTGAAAATTTCTTGTATTATTTTTAGATTTTTAAATAAAATGATAAATGTGATTTTTAAAATACTTTTTTCATATTATTTCTTGGGTGTTCTCAGTTTACTCCACCTCTGTTTGACTTTCATTATTGCTATGAGTACATCACCAATATGTTTATTTCAATTTACTATGGCGGTACTTCACACTGATGAGATATGTTCCTGAACGAATTTAATACTCATTTGTGCTATGTCTTTTTCTTGTAACAGACGAAACAAGTTGCTCAGGCACCTCCCAATCGGTGGATGTGCTAATAAGTGTCTTTAATAAGACTTTAGGACGGTGCGCACTGTCGGTTTAAGAGACCGAGAACACGCACGTGCCCTAAGCTCAGAGCCCAGGGATCTGCCAGGCGTGCGCACACCCTGGAAAGCAGGAGGGGGGGGGGAGTACATGCGGGACTAGGGTGGTGAATGAGTTGGTATCCCTGCCGAAGGAGGATAGGATGAGAAGCATGCAGGGACTCTGACGCTGTAGAATCCCTCCACAATTATGCCCCCTCTTCTTCAAGCCCGCAAGATATCTCTCCAGGAGGAGATGGGCATGAATGTTCTCTCTGCAATCCCACTACCTCTCATGAGGACCAAACTACTTCCTATCCAGAAGAAAAAAGGTTTTTCTTCTTACCTTTTTTGTGGCTAGAATATTCTCTACCTCAAAAACATCTTTATTGCTGCCTGGAGCAGGAGTGGTACATGGGTCCTTGAAGAAGGCGCTAAGGATGACTGGCTTGAGGAGAGACATATGGAATTAATTGTGATTCCTTAAAGAGGCTGGGAGTATGAGCTTTTGAGGTACGACATTAATCTGTTTGAGAACCTCGAACAGATCGATTAAGCGAGAACCCAGGTTGTATGAAGGTAGCTTGAGACAGACAAATGTCGAAGAAAGCCAAACATTATCCCCAGGATGAAACAGAGGTGGCTCCAGACTTCTCTTGTCTATGAGTTTCTTCATCCATTCATGAGATTTCCTTAATGTGGTCTTGGTGTCCTCCCAGATTCTAGAGACGCCGTTGATGAGAGCTTCAGCCTTAAGAATATCGGTGGCAGTAGACACAGTAAATGGAATATTGGGGTGTTGACCATGCATAATGAAAAATGAAGATTTAGCTGAGGATACACTCACATGGTTGCTATATGAGAATTCGGCCCAACGCAGGAGACTGACAGTCACTGTGCCTTGATGAAATGCCATAGGAAGTTGGTTAGAATCTGATTGGCTTGCTCTACCTGGCCATTGGAGTGTGGATGGTAGGTGAATAGAAGTCCAAGGTAATATTTAGCAGTTTGCAGGTAGCCCTCCAGAAGCAAGTTGTAAACTGGATGCCTCTATCAGAGACTATATGGAGAGGTAACCTAGGGAAGCGAAAGATATGTTGGATGAACTTCTCGGCAAGCCCAGGAGCAGAAGGGAGACTAGACAATGGAGTAAAGTGGGCCATCTTAGAGAAGCGATCTACAACTATCCAAATGATGGTACATCCAGCCAATACTGTGAGATTGGTAATAAAGTCCATCGCAATCTGCTATCAAGGAGCTGATGGTAAGGGAAAGGAAGCAATCAAGATGAAATTTGCAATATCTTTGAGCAGGAAAGACCACCAATAATGTTGTGAACTGAGAAGAGCCTTTTTCTTCTGTCCAGCATAACCAGCCAATTCAGATGAGTAACTCTACTGAAGGACCCACCTCCTGTCTGGTTCAGGGACAAAGGTCCTTCCGGATGGAGCCCAGGACAAATCCATCAGAGCTACAGTGACCATTTTAAAGGCCTCAAATGATGTGCTGAGTCTCTTCCTCCTGGTCAGAAGACAGAAAGGACCTGGAAAGTGCATCCACCTTAATGTTCCTCCAATCCACTCCTCTAGAACCAGTTTAATTGCCAACAGTTGTCAATCACCTATCAAGTAGATGCGTTCTAGAGCCGAGAAGACTTTAGAGAAGAAACTGCCTGTCACCATATGGATGGAAGAAGACTTTAGTGTGAGGGTGGCTATGACCCCAGAGGAAGAAGCATCCACCTCTAAAAAGAATTGCTTATTATTGTCAGGTCGATGAAGCACTGGAATGGAGGACAGCACACCGACCCATAGAGTATGTCCTGTTCTGATCTGATTTTGAGGATCAGAGCCATAATTTTCACGGATATGTGAATGGATCTTTGACATTATGAGTAATAATAAAAATCTGGCAGCACATGGACACTTCACACGAATGTGAGAAAGTGGCCTAAGGGAGGTGGTTTTAATAACATAATTACTCCAAGTAATACAGTATGAAGAATAAATATTTCCATCCAGGTACTTACCGCTGGTGTCTCGTCTGCTTAGAGTACTGTTATATTGTTTCTTATCCATATGGTCAGACCTTCATGTCAACATCTTCCAGCCTCGATTTGTCTTGTCATGATGATAACCGTAGCCCTAAATATAAGGTTGCATATATTGTATACATACATTTTTCTCCTAATGTAATGTGCCCCATCCTGGTCCCCTTCTTAGGATAATGTGAGCAACCCTGGGGTAATGTGTCCTATGCTGGGCACTTTCTTGAGGTCATGCGCCCCATCCTAGGCCCCTTCCTTGTGTAATGTGCCTCATCCTGGCCCCTTCCTGGGATAATGTGTTATGTTCTGTTTTTCTCCAAGAAATTAAAATAAAAAACAAATTATTCGACTCACCTTCCTACATTCCCACGATGCATGGCATGCTCTTTTATAGCCAGAACAGGAGCCTGCAGCTGATGTCGACGTGCGTTGCATGGCATGTGATCTCACTACCATGAGCCCCCAGTCACGGGCATGTCGGCATCAGCTCCAGGCCTCTGATTGGCCTGTGACGTGTATTGCAGTGCAGGGAGTGGACTGGTCTCCTGCATCACAATATATTTCAGCTGACTGTACGTCCTTGTACAACCAGTTGAAATAGGCGCTGTTGCCGGCAGGTCCCACTCCAACTCCGGGATTCGGGGCAGCAGCGCAAGCGATATGTCCGCTCCCAAAGTGTCTATATTTTTCTGTTTGCAAATCTTTTAAGTTAAAAAATTTCACTAGGCCTATCTTGGATGTTGTAGACCCACTTGGTTGCTACAGATAAACTGGGGATTGAAGAATCTGAGGAATTCTTTAGTTTTCAATTTTCAACTTTGAATGGAGATGTGGATTTTGCTACATTAAATCCTCGGTACTTTACTTCCAGAGTAGCCCTCTTCAGAAACCTACTCCATTTATAAAAGGCTCCAATGCACAGTACAAAAGCAGTAGAGAGTAAGCGTCAGAAAAGTAAATGTTAATCCAAGCTCTTTCAAATTCTTTCACAACAGTAGAAGGACAGAAGGTTAGGGCAGGCAGCAGACGGTAGATGTGGTCAGAAAACTAGCGTATTGTCTACTGAGCCTTGATGTGAATAATCTCTATAGTTCATAGTGATTTGTGGATTGTGATGTCGTGTTACCTTCTGAAAAGCAGCACATGAGACGAAATAGAAGTTTATCAAAAGTCCATGTTCTTGACAGATCAACTACTTGATAGAAGGATCCCATTGACTTTTCTTCCACAGGGCCTTCTATTGTCGACATTTTCCACTGCTTTGACTATAGATTTAGCTAGAGTTTCTTCAGATACAACCAAAACATCTTGAATAAACCAAGAAATATCTTATAAAAATTATCAACAGTTGCACACATCTAAAAGTAAGGCAGCTTTAGTAAATCAGCCCCAATGACTTAGGTATTTTAGGTCTTTGGTGATTTAGTGTTGGACACCATAGTGGGGGTCATGCCTCCGTGGTTGGTATGCCACTGCTTCATGAGAATATGTTGTGATCTCTAAATATTGAATAATTAAATACAAAAAGTGTGTCTAATTATCTGAACACATTTAAATACTAAATGTGTTAAAGAACAATAACATAAACCAGCTTAATATTACATCTTCCTCTTTGTACAACTCATTAATTTCTTCAGATCCTATAATCTTCCCAGACATGCTATTTAAAGGAAGAAAATAGTAACTTGGGAACAGCATCTAAATGCCGGCTCAATCTTAAATCAGATAACGTCATAAACTAAAATAACAGAATAATTTCTCTTTTGTTCACTAATCTACTGGACTAATTTATCTAATTTTCTATGTATTTCGGTTCATATAGGAACATTTGTTACTTTTAAGCTTTGGAGCATTAAGTAATTGAAACCAAAAATTTATTCCATTCTATTCCGACGTTTTTTTTTCTTCCTCTCTTCACAAAAAATACGGCTTTTAAGGTTTTCAGCTGACAGCATTACATAGCTCACAAGTGCTTTAGAAATCAGAATTTCAACTTTTCTACAAAAAATGTTCTATCCCTCCCTCTTCTTCATCCTATAACACAAATGTACTTGCCAACACAGTTTTCCAAAAGCATTTGAAGCTGTTTTTCAGTGTCACAATGTTTTAAAGATAATATCTACTTTTTCTCTAACACTTCAATCACAGATATAAAAATGATTGGCAGTGTTGAGCTTACAGAATTTTTGTTCGAGGTTTTCTCTGAGAAATTGACTGATAGGCAGTAAATCCTAAAGCTTGGAAAGGAAAGATGTATCCAGATATTTCAAAATATAGAGAAGCAAAAACCTCAAATATGTCCTGGATTTTGTTTTAATTTTTTGGAAATTAGAACTTCATGATGAGTAGATAATAGTAGCCTAGAATGGTGAGGGTCACATGTAATTATCTTTGGCTGATCGGAATAATTTTGAATGTTACTGATAATCAATGTGAAATAAATATATGTGTTGTCCAGTATTAAAAAAGTAAAAAAAACTATTTTTTTTAGAAAAACAGTACCACAATTGTCCATCTGTCCACAGCTTGTGAGTGGTTCTATAGCTTTCCCCAAAATTAATGTAATCAACTGAGCTGCATTACCAAACCTAACCAACATAAAAGGTGTGGCTCTGTTTGCAAAAATTAATAGCCAGGTTTTACTTACCCTGAATAAACCCTCATAGAAGACTGCATTGGACAATATGAAATTAAACCAACTTTTCTTTTCTAACTGGTGCAAAGAATAACAGGATTTTATCGCCCAACAAAATATGGACCACAACAGCCACAAACCACATAAAACAAATTATGCAGCCCGAGAGGTCCCAAGTTTCATCTTCATGGTCATGAAACAGACTACCTCAAGACCATGCCACTCCGTCCCTTATAAGGTAACGGGCCTATACAGGGTCCTACCGCGACTGTGACACATGGTTCTCTCAGGTATCCAATCTTACATCCGCCTTAATTACAATAGGTCACGTGTACCCTGTTTTCCCCTTAAAAATATACATATCTACCCAATATATCACTTAAACCAGCACAGTATGTACACAGTGCACTGTCTTATTAGTGAGCGCTCAGAGCGTACACCTTCACAGAATATACTCAACAGTAAACAGCTGAACTTGTTATATAGACGTCCAGCCACTGGATTAAAACAGCTTTCCAGGTCACTAAATCTTCTTATACAGATGCAGATGAAGTTCTCAATCAGTGCCAGTAATATTTCACAGCCAGAATCTTGATACACAGGAAATCATACAGTCTCTATCAGTTCATATACAATTCTTAGTAACAAGAGTTTCCTTGAATATGCTGTGACTTCTATATAGCTATCCCTAACTAACTACACAGTCAGTGACCAGTCACACTTCTCAGTTTACTCACAGGAGCCGCTAACTTTTTGAATCACACTGTCCATGTTAGGGT
>VIAB01007965.1:68672-88761 GCA_009801035.1 Oophaga pumilio
AAGTAGATATATTTTATGTGCGAAGATATTATTTATATAATTCAGGAATATTTACTGTATCATAAATATTAATATCGGTCATAGCTGGAATTGCCCGTTAAATGTAGGATTAACATAAATTGACCTGACGATCCATGACACAATCATTATGAAGGACTATGTTAAAGAGCGTGTTCGGTTACATTCACCAAAGTCTGTGAAAGTGCAGACTATAAACCACAGCAATGTCAGTAGGCAGCGGCTCATGTGAAGATAAGTGTGCAGTTTTATAAACCTTCCTTACAAGCTGGTGTCAATTAGAGAGCCTTCCCGTGTTACTGGTGGCGGCAGGAGACTTTTCTGCAGCGCTGCATACTTGTGGTATGTTTATATATACTATCCACCGACACTGTCTGAGCTTCCTCTAGCAAGAGTGTTTTTGTTCTTTCTGACCAAGGCTGTGCGGTTAAGCTACGCTTTACTCACATCGGCTGCATACCTCCATAACAACAAGTGCTGCTCTATCACTTCGGTTACCACATTCTTGGTGGCGCAAATACTTTGACGTTTCCAAGAAGTTTCCACATTTAAATGAACATTAATGTATGAAGACTTGAAGAGTCTACTTTCCCTGTCAATATATCTTGGTGCTTAATGGATCTTCCATTATTCCGAGCCTCTGACCCGCCACCCTCCGTTTATCCATCCGCCATCTACAGTCTTTCAGATCCTCGTAATGAAGAAACTCAGGTTAATTAGGAAATCTTCACACTTTACAGAATGACTTGTGGCCTGAAATAATTTGGTTTCATAGTTAACAAACAGAATCGGATTGTCGAAAACTGAGCTCACAATGATGTGAAAGTAGGCGGACATTTTCGAAAACATTCCACATTTTTTATTACCGCCCATTAATTGTGAAATAACCAACCGACCAAGCCTGAATGACAGCATGAGATGCAAAGGAGGGACATTAAGGAGCTGTCAATCAGGCTAAGAGGGCTGAGATTCGGCAGCAGCAGGGAGGATGAACACTAGTGTCAAACTGGCTGAGTAGATGAGGAGCAGCAGCAGGGAGGAGGGTCAGTGAGAAGCTGTCAATCAGACTAGGTGGTTGGAGATTTAGCAGTAGAAATGGAGGAGGGACACTAAAAAGCTGTGACAAAGGCTGGGTGAGTGGAGATTCAGCAGCAGCAGCAGGGAGGAGGGTCAGTGAGAAATGTCAATCAGGCTAGGTGGGCAGAGATTCAGCAGCAGGGAGGAGGGACACTGAGAACTGTCAATCAGACTAGGTGGTTGGAGATTCAGCAGTAGAAATGGAGGAGGGACACTAAAGAGCTGTGACAAAGGCTGGGTGAGTGGAGATCCAGCAGCAGCAGGGAGGAGGGTCAGTGAGAAGCTGTCAATCAGGCTAACTGAACTCAGAATGCTCTTAAACTAAACATAGGATTAAACGACCATTCTGGCATCAATGTTCAAATTAAGTACACCAGGATCATCAGGTGTAAAAGATCTTTTCAATAATGTATCTAAGTTTGTATTGCGAAATATTTTTTTGGAAGATTAACGTTTTTTTAATTACTAATTGATAAGTTATATAAGTTGAAGTTAATTGCTGTCGTAAAACAAAAACTGCTCCTAAAGAAATCATCGTCGTACAACTTACAATTCATCACATGATAATAACAGCCAATGAGGATGAGCTTAAAAAATGGCTAAAAGGTTTATGAATGTTTGAAAAAATAGTAGCTGGTGGCATAAATGACTTTACCGTAGACATAATGATTCCGGCTGCCCAATAACACTATAAGATGGATCCGACATCTGCCATATTTAGTGATACAAGAATTCTGTGTCTGAGCTTAATATCATATTTCTGTCTTCACCGTAGGACAGAACAGAATAATATTCCAGGATCCCCACTCGTAATGGACCGGTGAATGTTAAGCATCACTGTCAGGTCACCTGTGACCATTTCCCGAAGGACGTGGGAGACAGTTCTGTTGGGTACTGGAGATACAATTACACATGAACTTACGGGAGTTTCCTTAATTTATGTCCGAAGCTTTAGTGACCTTAAGAAGAAGCTGCCGGGGAAGTTTTCTCTTTCTGGGAAGAACTATAGTTTATGACTTGTGTCTAGTGATGGTGAACAACATCTATATCTGTAAGGAAGAGCAGGTCTGGAGAATCGTATTCCCCAGAGACATCATTTGATGTTCCGGGTATCAAATCCCAAATCTGTAACAGGGCCCCCACTTATCATATGCCATATATAGGTTTCTTATGTGGCACAGAGCTCTTTGGGACCTCCCTAGAACCATGTCATGTTTATAACATAGAGGGGCACAACAACAGGGGTGCAGAGGTTTTAGATCCACCTTGGTGTTAATGGAAGCCTTGATGGCCTAAATGTGGAGGTCCTACTTCTGGGCCAAGGAGCTTCATGTTTCTCCTCTGATCACAAGTAATAGAGATACACTTTGCAACTCTAACAGAAAGAAAAAGCTGAGACCTCACCAAAAGAGTTGGCAAGTTTCCGAATGCCACCCAAACCTTCTACAAGAAGCTTTCGTAGGGTCTTCTTTACAATGTCACCATCACAGACCACTCACTAAGAGGACAGAAATCGTGGTATGGAAAGGGGTTATAATGTGTAAAAAAGGGGACATGTTATGTCAAAATCGATCCGATGCCAACCTTTGCGCAACTCAAGCCTATTTCTCCCTCACGCTGTATACATTGGAGTTGGCAAGTATGAGTATAATAAGGAAATTTCATTGTATTGTTTCATTTAGTGCCTAAACGGTGCCACCCTCCTATGCCTAAATTTACCTGACAGACTGGGTAAGTGTTTAGCATAGGTGTGTGCTCCCAAGTTTCATCATGTTAATGCGCAGGGGTGTAACATATATGACCACCCTACTTTGAGGCAGAATTTACACAAATATTTTATGCCTAAGTTGACCCCGAATTTGTCAATACAATATCTGAAAATTTGTTATAGTGCCGGCAAATTCGGGACAGTAGGCATGGATGGCAATCACACCAGAATCCTTGTGTCTAAGGGGGTCTAAAAGCCGCATAAGAAGCCAAAATTATACTGGTGATTGTGCGAATTGCCTCTTCTGAGAAGAGGAGGACTTGCACTCTAGCGTCAACTATTGGAAGTCACAATTCTAAAAGTCAATAGCCTTTAATGAACCTTGCCGAATGACTTAGGATGAAAGCCAAATCAAAACCTCTATTTGCATACACGGTGTTTCGGGTTGTCGCCCCTCCTCAGTGCAAAGCAAGGAATCTGATTTGGCTTTATAAGAGGCCTCTGACTTTTAGGATTGCTACTTCCAATAGGCGGCTCTAGAGTTCAAGTCCTCTGACTCTATGAAGAGGCAATTTCCATATTTAATTCACCCAGAGGAGCACTACATGGCCTCTATGTCTCCTTACACTGCCATGTCAGGCATGTCATTCTCCACAAGGAGGAGCTTAGATCACAAGTGGATGGCCATGTTACATATTTTGCATTGGAGAATTGGGGCTTTAAGTTCACCTTTGCTGTGCAACAGCGACTTGGAGTTTAGCCATTTATCCTTTAAACCAGGTGATGGAGTTTAATAAATGGTGTTGTGTCCTTACAGCGATTTTGCTCCTGGCATTACCATTTATTCAAAGATATTGCGGCAAATTAACTCCTTGACTTTGGTGTTAAATGTGTTAAATTTTAGTGTTGTTTTGACTGTAATTATGGAATATTAGACTTAGTGTTTCTACGTTTAAAACACTATTTGCGATTCATTTGACAAGGGGCGTTTATTTATTTATTTTTTTTAATGTGGAGGGTGAGTTTTAACCAGATTTGAGACCTTTCTTAAGAGACGCCAATTTTGTTCAAAATTGTGGCACAAAAAAATTGTCTAAAAGTACAGCGCCAAGAGGTGGTGTAAACTTAAAAAAAAGTGAATAAAGATGCACCAAATTTGTCAACCACTAGAAGCCATTTGGATAAATTTGGCACATCTTTAGACTCTTTGCGCTTTCCAAATATTGGTAAATCGGTCCCATTACGTTAGATAACTCCACCAGTTTTTGGGCATTGACTTTAATTCCAAACAATGGGGAAAAGTTCCTCTTTTAGTTGATTTGAGGAAAGGGAATTAAAAATGGTTCTATGAAAAAGAATGACAAAAAAATCACCATAAAACCCTCCAAAAATATATAGAATGGGATATAGAATGTTTTTACAATAGGTTCTCATTAACGATGAGGATAGCAGCTACTAACCTCGCATTTTATCAGTGTCTGCTCAGAGCAGCTAATAAAGAGAGCAAATTAGCCTTATAAATGTATTTAGTGTGCCCGTGAGACGGAAGCGTGTCCGCATTTAGTAATTTAATTTATAGAGCATCACAAAGTGAGAAAATGAGGTTGTGGAAATGATCAGAGCATTGACATTTAGTGTTTAATCTTGAATTACTATGTCAGCAGGCCCGGAGGATGAAGTATCGATTCCACTAGGGGATGGCGTGAGCATCCAAACAAGGCTGGAGGAGATGTCTGAGATGATGAGAAACTCAGCTTCGAAGAGATCTTTAGACGTTTCACATGTGAGCACAGAAAAGCCGCGTGACCAAAGGATCGAGATGTGGGGTGCACATTTTAACACAATCTGTGGTCACAATAAAACATAAAGGGGTATAGGGTATATTCACCTGAGACACGTTGACTGGATATGCCAAAATATCTGATAATCAAGGTTCCATTTGTGGATATTCCACAGTTCTGGAGAATGGTGGGTCCTCTGCATGGATGGTGGTGGCCTTGACTAAGTTTGGTTCTCTTCATTGTGGTTTTCAAAAGTTACAGAAACAGACAACAATTTCACATCCATAATAACCATGATGGAGAACGACACAGTCATGCTCAACCATCTCTTCTTCTATGTAGTACTGAACAGGGCCAAAAAGTGTGGCTTTGCCGGCACCCTTGGTCTACATCTAAGAAGCATGGAGGCTACTAATGCCTCAAACATGGCAGGGGTTTAGCTAGGAGCTTTCTGGTGGAGAACTATCTGCAAGTCTGCTCTATTTAGATACAGGCCAAGGGCAGAAAATGGAATGACTGCGTTTAGTAAAGGAAGGCGTTGACCTTTGGGATTAATGGAGAATGATCTCTGTTAGCTATTCCCTTACCTTATCCACCATCTGCGCAAACTTACCAAATATGAGTGGAGGGTACGGCCCTGGAGCTCATACTAATCCCATTATTCTATAGAGGATGAGAATGGACAGAAGTTGAAGGAGCAGTAAACAGGAATAAAGAGTGGAATAGGCATGCGCCAAGTGGAAGCCCAATTTGAAGTTGTGGACCTTTTTCTCATCAAACCATCTACGAACTTGGTCTGTTGTGGATTATGGTAGCAGTGACAAGTGCCAAAAGGAAGCAAAACTCTGAGATGTGGATCTCCTTTTTCATCATTCCATCTTTTCACATAGGTTTGGATATAGTGCTATGGACAAGTGCCAGAAGGAAGCTCTATTCTGAATTGTGGACACCTTTCTTCATTACCTCATCTCTGCGCCTAGGTGGAGGCATATTGAGGAATGGACAATGGACAAAAGTAACCCCAAATCTGAGTTGGTGACCATTTTTTTCATCACTCCATCTCTACAATTTGTGGTGTGCTGGGTGCCTGTAAGACGGGAATGATGGGAAATGATGATATTGACCAGTGCCAAAAGTAAGCCAAATTCTGAATTGTGGACTTCCTTTTTATTACCCCATCTATGCAATTAGTGGAGCTTTGGACGCCTATAAAGGAATGGGTGGGGAGAAGAGGAAAATATGGTGTTATGGACACGTGACACATTCTGAATTGTGTACTCCTTTTTCATTACTCCATCTTTACACCTAGATGGGATCACATGGTGCTAAAATTAATTAACAAATCCCAAAAGTAAACCCAAATATGAGTTGTGGGTTCCCACATATTCCCACACATTTAGAATTTCATGAATAAATACCAAAGGAAGGTGAATTCTGAGTTATGGATTCCTTTTTTTTATCACCCCATGTTTGTAATAATAGGACGCGATCTTTGTGGGACTTTTTTGAATGGACAAGTGAAACCCAGAAAATCATGGAGGCTCTGTGGTTGCAAAACTATGGTCCTAGGTTTTAACTACAATCAAAGACAACATCTATGAGATTCTAATGTCTTCTCCTTCAATTTGTGTGTTCTTTTTACCAGGTTTTCAATTTTTTGGGGGCGAAGCCAAAACGTTGTACAGTAGTAACTGAGTATCGGTGAAACTGGCCCTTTATAATTTTGGGATAATAGTTAATGAACTCCAGCACTGGGCAGCACTTTGCAGTCAACGTTGAGTGACATTCTACTAGTTGAAGGAGGACTCATGGAAGCCACATTTGTGGACCGAGACATGATGTAGAAGATATTGCTCTCAATACTCCATCGAACGGTTAAGGCCCCCATACACATTAGGCTAATGTTACCCAAACCCACCAATAATGACGGGTATGGCCAACTGTCTAATGTTGATCGCATTGTTCTCTCAGAGGTAAGCCACCGGATGAAGCATCTGCCAATGGCTTTCTCATAGAGAACCGAGGAGCACTCGGCTGAGTCGGCTGAGATGGCTGTCAACTGAACTATCGGCCAAAGCATGTTTTAGCCGACAGCCAAGTAACGTGTACGGCCAGCTTTATTTACAAGATTTCATATGGTCACGTATTATATAGTAGTAGGTCCTAAGTCTACTACCAACATTAGTAGTGAAACAGTCTCTTCTTGTCCTTATCTAATTGCTCTTTTTTCTCCGCGACTGATCTCCACATTGTTTCTAACACAAGAACATTATTTCTGCTGGTTTTCCTCCTATGGTGTGACTTGTTGTAATCTGTCTCTTTGGCAGTGAACTTTATCTGAATGTTGTTCAGCTTTTTCTTTTCCTTGTTGGCACCATAAAGACGTTTCCCAAAAGTTTTGAGCAAGTCTGACTCTTAAATATCTCTTGAAGATTTTTTTTTTAAAGGACCAAATCTTAGCTAATACCAAGGATATGACCTAAAGATGACTGTTCAGATTGTATTTCAACAGAATTCCCAGGGTCTAATATTTTGAAAAGAATAAAAAAATCTTAAAACAAAAAATAAAGTTAAAAACAGCTAAATGGCTAATTTGAGTATTTTTGTATTTAAAGGGGGTTGTCCAACCACTTGTATTTTTATTTTTTAAATACTCAGAATGGTTTGAAATGATAGAAAAAATTAATACTCACCTTTGAGATTCCACAACATCCTCACCCTCATATTCCACAGGTCTCCCTGCCAGTCTTTGTACTTACTTCTTGGTCTGGAAGGACATGTGACATCTGCAGCCAATCACTGGCCACAGAGTTAACCAACACATCACTGATAAAGCCAATAATTGGCTAGAGCAGTCACATGTTTGTATGGCCAAGATGGAAGTACAGAGACTGGTTGGGGAACCCATGAATAATTGTGAAAGAAGCAGTGGAGATTAATGGTTTAAATATTGATAATTATTTTAAAGCATTCTGGAAGCTTTTTATTAATTGTTAAAGAAGTTGAAAAGTCCCTTTAATTTTAGATCAAGTAACCCCATAACCTAGCCCATTGGGGCTTAGGATGAAATATTTATTTTCAGTGTTGTGCTGAACCTGAAGATCTGGTTTGCATGGACTCCATTAATCTCAAACTTGATGGTTACGACTTTCTGGTGATCTACCATCGGTGCACGGGTTGATTGGGTGCAAAGGCTGAAGTTGCACCTCGTTTGAGAGGGTCCAAAGTCCCCCTTGGGTCATTAAAAAAAGTAGACAATTTCCCTACAGCACCCATACAGGGGATATGAAGCACTACACCATGTTCATTGAAATCAATAGACTGGCCACGCATTAATTGGACATACCGGGTCCTCCAGTGTAAGAGGCGCTCTTTGTATAGTGTCCTCAGCAGGGAAAAAAAATATTTTTTTATTGTATGTAATAGTATGGAGATAACCTTACTTTCTTGTAAGTCTTTCCTTTTTTCTGGGATGATTTCATTTTTTTCGAATAGTCACCATATGTGACTGGTAATTGCGACTGGTCCTCAGAGAATTTATGGCTTTAATTATAAGACAGTTTTTGTATAAACATCATAAAAGTTCATTTTCTACCATAAATGTATTATTTACACTTGATATTAATAGAGAACAATAGAATTAATGTAATTTAATATTCAAGCTTTCTATGTTAAAAAAAAGTGCCAGGCCAGCTTCTTAGAGAAATTGGTGGAAAATTCTAAAAAAAATTGCTACAATATTTTAGATGCAAATTATGATTATTCTGTAAATTTAAATACACTTAGTCGAATCGCTTTTTCTCCATGTGAGCAGAATTTAATTTACCGTGACATGTCACATCATCCACACGAAGCAGGGAAGGGGCGGTGATTGTAACAAAAGGATCAAAACCAGAGACGCCCATTGGCCTGGACCGCCCCTTTGGTAAGTATAACAAAAGGTATTTTTTGGGATCTGCAGATCGATCTGGGGATTTTTTTACAGCATTCTTCTGTAAAAAAAAAAGGCCTTAATGGTGGTAACTGTATTTTATATGGGGAAAACCTAGTGGCAGATCCCTTTTAAGTACGGTACTTTTAAAATTGGGTGCTACCTTTTTTCATGTTGATTAATCTGGCTCTGATTCTGTTGAGGCACAATCTATTGATAATAGGAATAGAAATAATAGACAACTGGAATAATTGCAGGGTTTTTAATAAAGTAGCTGCATCATCATTATTATTTCATAGGCAATGCAAGTATATACTAAACGAGATATGTAAGGAGAGCTGAGAAGCCCAATTTAGTAAATAATTGCACAACCGCTCCACCTCCTCCCAGTCTATCCCATCCAGAATGTTTACCTTTTCCAAAGTATAGCGCCACCTGGTGTTCAGAGTGTATTGCAATGTGCATGTCCATCTAATGAGCTCAGTGCTCATTGTCAGCTGCCAGATGGGGAAGGAGACAGATTCTGTTACAACCTGGCAGAATGGAGGAGCAGTAGCACCAATGTAGACCCATGAAAGCAAAAAATGATGAAAAAAGTATTTTACAGTAGGTTAATGGGAAATATGCATCAAATAATTAATTATTTTAGGTCGGTAGTGAGGTTATAAGCTGGAAAATTCCTTTAAGACAATCAGCTTGACCAAAGATGAGCCAAATATCAGAGCACATCATGACTCCTCCGGATGCATTTTCCGAACACTTAACTCCGAACCCTTCTCAATAATTGCTCTGAACCTCGGAAAGGATTGGCGAGCGGCTATAATTTTAGCTGAGATCCAAGTGGGAGCTAAAGTGAAGAAAATCAGTGGGAACGTGAATGATGTTTTCTGACATCACAGAGATCAAAACAAAGTCCATCTGTTTTATCTGTCGGGTTCCCCTTGGTCATCTCGGTTTACAGAAGTGAGAACGTAGTGTGCTGAAATGTGAAATCAGATAACCGAAGGGAGGAAGAAGTGGAGACAAATTAGTGAAGAAAAGGATAAAAAGAAGCTGCCACCCAAAATGTAAACTCTGAAAATCATTTGACCAGATCAGAAGATGCCATTGTGTAAATTATACTGACCCCGGTTTACATTCCGCGACTGCTGAACCTGCAAAGAATGAAACATGGCTTTAATATTCCAGGGAAGGTCGGATTTCCACCATTAAATAATTATATGGGGCCTTAAGAGCTATGGAAGATTGGACTGTTCTTAAGATCTTCCTAAATGCTACTTCCATAGCAGGGTGTAGCTTTTAGGAGGACGAGTTCTCCTAGGTCACGTAAAGACGCCAGTGTTATAAATGGCACATGTTAGGTAGGGGCCCTGTTACACGTTATTACTCCTCTGGTTGGTAGGAGTATTTCAGCGAAAGATGGGACTGGGTGCTGGGTCATTTTCCTTACGTTTTATTTTTGTGCATCGGGATGCAGTAGCAAACTGACACAATCCCATGATGTCAGGTGCTCTAGGCCGGATCAGATGGCAGGAGGCTGCCTGATTACTCAGATGCTGCTACCAAAGAACACTTCCCTGCATTGGACTCTGTGACTAACCCAGCTCTGCTTTGAACTCAGTCCTGCTACATTGCTAAGTCAGCTCTGCCATACTGCTGCTGTCACTTCATTGTGACAAACTATGCTCTGTACAGTGTTCATTTTAGGACATGGTCAGATATCGAAGTCAAGCATCAGAATAATTACAACTAAATACAAGGAAGACAAGCTGACGTAGCACCAGGCTGGCGGTCAAGAGAGACGTTTATTAAAAGGGGTCCGATGCAGCTCCTGCCGGGCGCCTCAAGTGAGGAAAAAACAAGGAAATGCAGGAAACTCCGGTCACAGGGGAGCGCAAAGGACACAGATGAGAAAATTAACAAAAATTTTCTTCGTTTATTTAAATCCACAACGCGTTTCGACGGAACAGCTCCGTCTTCATCAGGTGGCAACATCACCTGATGAAGACGGAGCTGTTCCGTCGAAACGCGTTGTGGATTTAAATAAACGAAGACATTTTTTTTTAATTTTCTCATCTGTGTCCTTTGCGCTCCCTTGTGACTGGAGTTTCCTGCATTTCAAGCATCAAAATAATGTCAGTTTGATGCTAAATACCCCACCTAATAACTGACTTTGATATGTGACTTTGATATGTGCTGTTGACATCTGACTCTGACACCTAACTTATTGTTTGGTTATTATATATTACTACCTAAATACCTGATCAAAAAATAATGAACCTACATCTTAATGGTAAGGCATCAGTGTCACACATAGATAATTAATACTAAATAAATAAATAAGAACACGGTGAACAGGAAAAACATACTGAGCATGAATTGGAATTGTCAACTGGTACATAGAAGAGGACTAGCCCAGCCCCTTAAAGATGTCACTGATGATGTCACGTTTCAATGCAGTGATGGCAGTTGTAGGAAGTGACTGCAGCGCCAGCCGCCTAATGATGAGCCGCTGCAGG
Organism: Oophaga pumilio; assembly: GCA_009801035.1. Taxonomy (NCBI): domain Eukaryota; kingdom Metazoa; phylum Chordata; class Amphibia; order Anura; family Dendrobatidae; genus Oophaga; species Oophaga pumilio. Next base: position 79,707 of record VIAB01007965.1, read on the forward strand.
GTAGAAACAGAAGCAGGGGAGAGCGACAGCAGCACCGGCCTCCTGATGACTCTGCGAGAATCCATAGTGCATGCTGGAAACTCAAACAAAACGTCATTGGAAGTGGAAAGAGAACAAAATAAGTTATAGTAACGAGGGAACGGTTGGGAATGTTTAATTGATGTATATTACAAATATAGTTCGTTTGTTCAATTAAATAATTAGATATTGAGAATTAGTTCACTGTTAGGTTTGGAACAAACCCATCATATTTAGTGGACGCTGTAACAATCTTCCATAGGCCTGTGACAATATAATCAGAGCTGGGAATAAAGAAGACGTGAACATCCTTAGAAGGAGAAATGAAGAGCGAGAAGATTAGTCTTAACAATGATAGACCCGAGCGTTATCAAAACAAAGGGGTCTATTGTCCATGGTACAGTAAATTCTTTTTAAAAGTTATTGGGGAAAAAAAAGGTTTAAAACCTAGAAGAGATTAAGGTTCCAGAAAAAAGTTTGAAGACCCAAATGGGATTTCCATCCGTAGGATTGATTCCTGTTGTGGAAGAAGTAGTGCGCATGTGCGATCATCAGTCTATTCACTTCTATGGCAATGTTTTTGCGCATGCGTAGCCATCCATACTTTGAACTTTCGTTTATCTCTACATGGATGAGCAATTGTCCTAAAAATATCCTTTTTACATGAGTGGCCATTGAGCGATATCTGGCTTTTTCAGAAGGAAATGTTCGCCGGTCCGGTTGTAGGACCGCATTCCAGCAAACTTTGCATGGCCAGATAAATATAATAATAGCCACTTGTCAGGAGTGGATCACAGAGGTTACACAATGAGCCTGTCACCAGTTAGAACTGTTGACTGTTCCCGTAACAGAGATAAGGAAGAGAAGATAACCCAACAAATAAATGTGTTTTACTAAAGATCAAAGAGACCAATTAGTAGTGACAGGTCCTGATGATAAACTTACACATGTTTTGAAAGTGCGTTCCCGAACACCTTGGGAGATAACGTACAACATACAAAATGCCAGTCCAGGACATTTCCTACAAAAATCCTTGGGAAATATAACAAGTGCACCTCCAATCTGAGAGAACGGAGACAGAGTAGAAGGCTACATCACTGTGGTCCAGACACTGAGACCCCCACTGAAGAGCAGAATGAAGGGGCTGCTGAGTTCTGCTGAGTGCCATTTAACTTGTGTTAGCTGTTGTCAGTAGAGCCTAAGGTGAATCACAACCAATAAAAAGCATTGTTTGGCCAATAATTCGTCTGACAGCCATCTATCCTAAACCCCCATGCACAGGAGTACTTTACTCTGCCGAGCACTCCTGTGTTCTCTACAAGAAAACCGTTGCTTATCACACTAAGAAAAGGATTGGCATTCTGAAACCGGACATACAAAATCATTATCTCCTCTGACATTATCTGTAGTGGGAGAGTCGGGAGATGACTATACACATTAGACTGTTGGCCAAGCTTGGCAGACGTTAGTCTAATGTTCCTGGGGGCCTTAAGCTGGACCATGTCATGGCTCTGTTGTCGGGTGTCACCAGGACCAGGGGCTCCTTCCCTGTCCCTAATGTTAGGGGTGCCCCAGCTCACCCTGCTCACTGGATTACTTCTGATGGTGAAGACGCCAGGGCCACGTACCTTGTCTTAGCTCCTGAATCCATCCTCAGTCTGTACCCTTCCCCTTCCCAGGGAAGAGGGGGGTAGTAGTGTACTGTAATACACCAACCAGACTAACAACGTAATATGAACAGGGGTAACAAAAAATACCAAACATACAAAAAAGTGTAGTGGAGGATAGGGTTAAACCAGAGTATGAGAATCTATTCTATTATTTCTAAACACTGTTTTACGGTGATTACTTTGTATCTCCGTTCATACTGCACCCACACACACAAATGATACACCATTTGAAAGGTAAACTTGCCCCCTTCAGCAAGAAAAGAGCCAAACAAACCACACATTCACGATTTTATCACTAAATACAGTTTAAACATTTATTTTCAGAAACCTTAAGAAAGACACAGTGACCTGCAGTTGGCGTCTCAACCGGAAGACATTTTTTGGCTTCTACTTATCAAACCAATTTATTGTATTGCCAATCTACATATATAAATACCTGTCTGTGTTCATCATCTCATGACATACATTTACATTTGACCAGATTACTTTTTCTGAAATTGCCTGCACCCCCGACGACCAATGTGCGAAAATTTCGCTCGGGACAAGCTAGTAAAGGGAATTATCACACACTCAAAACCTAGCAACAGTCACATATAAATCCACCAAATGCCTTATCCAATGACAACCTTCAGCCATACAGCAAAACCTAGCTCTGACAATGAGTGCTAACCAAGGGCCAGATTATATAGGAGATGGGACTGGCTAACAGAACACACCTGGGCCTAAACTCTGGAAAGCTTCCAGGAGCTCTGAACTGAGCAGATTAACCCCTGCACTGTTAAAAGAAACTTACACAGTTTAATATGAAGGTGAAATGCTTCTAATCAGTGCAGGAGTATGAGAAATCAAACACTATGGTCTTCTGGCTCCTCTCTGTCGCAGTAAACCCATTACAGACCAAAGACTGCAACTCTCTAAAATGTAGCCAAGAGTATCTACAACCTAATTTAATCATTTGATGGTTCAGTTCGATCTCTAGCCATTTCGACTTGATGGATGAACGCTCTGTAGGAAGATCAATCTTGTGCAAGTCTAGATAGGTCCACCAGGGCCTTCTTGTTAGAATCTATTCAGTTTGACCATCCGCCATCTTGTTGTGGTTTCTGGCTGCTGGTCTGTTTTCCCCTGGTGCTGGGCTTGTCATTGGTCAGGTGATTGTATCACCTTTTATCACCCTGCACCTGCCTCCCAGTCCTTGCTGGACATCAGTGTTAATCCGCATGAGTTCTGGCTAGGAGCTTTGATAGCTAATGTGCTATACTTTGTGCAGTTCTGGGAACCCCTGGGCTGCTAGCTTAGTCTTTTTGTTTTTTCCTTTTGTTTCTGAAGCTTCCTCTATTTCCCTGCTAGGAGGTTACCAGTGTTTTGTTCCTAGTCCCTAGATCTTTCAGGGATCCCCTTCCCCCACCTTCAGGTCTTCGCTTGAGTCTAGACTAGGATCGTCGGTGGGTCTATTCGCAAGGAATAGGTCGCCCGCTCCATCGTAGGGATCGTGTCTAGTCCTAGTGCAGTGTCAGATTCCCCTCCCCTGCTCTATTCCTGAGTTGCAGACCCATAACACTTCTCCCCCTTATCTTGATTGTATAAAGCCATCGCATTGCTGGACTTCCTATTCTCCTTGTTTCTTCTATTCTTCCAACCTTGATGTCCTTCTCCAGTGATTGCTCTCATTGTATGATGTGTCCAAAGTAGGCAAGTCGTAGCTTGGTGATCCTTGCTTTGAGTAACATCTCTGGCTTGATTTGTTCCAAAATTGATTTATTTGTTCTTTTTGCCATCCATGGTATTGACAACATTCTTCTCCAGCACAACATTTTGAAGGCGTCAATTCTTACTCCTTCGATATCACTCATTCAGCCGACAGCTAGTTCTCTGACCCAAGTGGGGACAAAAAGATTGGGCATGTTGAAATATCACATGATTGATCCTTCCTTTCCATGACATATGTGATCAGAGGATAATCGAGACACCCATTATACACACTAGATGGTTGACTGCTTTGCAGATGAGGACCACTTTTATCTAATGTAGGGATGTCCAATCAACTATTATCCTAGTTGACCCTGTTGTATTAAAGGGGCTCTCCAGGGCATTATCCCTATGGTCTATTCTAATGGCGCCCATACACCTTAGACGGCAGTTGGCCGATCGGCTCGTAAGAATGACAGTTATCTTTCCCTACAACTCTCAAAGCCAAGCGGACTTGTCTGGTGGCAGTTTATCTTCATCATTTGTTGGTAGACACAGAGTTAGTAGGCCATCATATACAATGGTCAGACTATCCCGACAAGAAGGTCAATCTGTATGTAGATCTTTAAGATAGGCCATCAATACATGATCGGTGGGTTCTGACTCTTAGCACCCCCAATATTCATGTTTGCATTCTGTACACCAGCCCAGCGCCATTCCTATGGTTGTGGCTGTGACTGGTACTGCAACACAGTCTCATTTACAAGGACAGATCATAGTGCAGTAATAGGCATTGTAGAAATCTTACTGAATGCATAATAATACATAAACATAGTAAGTGAAAATGGATCCGTTCGGTGGACTATTCCCCAACATTCGTACAAGTGACCAGTCAATGTGGTTTTGCATCTGTCAGCAGGAATGCTGCTCGTATTGATTTACAAGCTGTGACATGATGGCAAGTGTTATACTGAAGCACATAGCCAGGGGCATATATCAACCTGACTGGTCAAATACAAAAATGATCACACAGGGGTTAAAGGTCACTACTGACAATTCCAAAAATTCCACCCATGCCCTTTTTCATACTCTTGTGCTGGAGGATATATACAAGGTGTTAGTGTCAAAGGCAAAATAATTTTCAGCGTTGAATAATTTTGCAATATAACTTTATAGTATTTGTCCAACACAGAGATTTTACAAATGTCCTGCATAGCTATAAAATGAAATTATAATAGATTGTTGTACCTGCAGCCACCAATAGGGGGAGCCTACTGAAGATGGGAGTGGTATAAGCCTGTCTTCGGTGAGCTCCCTCTAGTGGTGGCTTCATGTAAACCGTATTGTAATCTTTATGTCTGTGTTGAGTATAGCAAAGGGTTTGGAGCAGAGTATCTGAAAAATAAAGCTCTGACCCCGGTAAGGACTATCAAATTAAACAGATGTTGAAATCTTATAAAAAAAATCACATGCTGTTAAATATTTGAAATAGGTGCATGTCATTGATACGTGTTAGGAAATGTTACTGACGGGTGTCCAAGAACAGAGGTCTAGATACACTCCCTCCCCATTAAGATGAAAAAATTGGTCAATGAAGAGAGAAGGTCCTTGCATTTGTCTCCTCTTCCAACCCCTTTCCTTGACCTTTTAGGATAAAGTGAATCTGTCACCAGATATTTCCTAAGTAATCTGAGAGTAGCATGATGTAGGAACAGAGAACCTAATTCCGGTGATATGTTACTTGCTGGTCTGCATGCTCTCATTCTGATACAAAACCTGTTTTCACTGCTGCAGATATAGCAGTGCTCAGAAGGCTGAGCCCTGTATAACCCCGCCCTCACCACTGATTGGCAGTTTTCTGTGTACAATGTATATTGACAGCTGCTAATCAGTACTGGGGGTGTGGTTGGACCAGGACGCACGAGACACCTAGTCCTGTAGTGATAATCTCCTGCTGATAAACCACTGATTTTATTGAAACAGCAAAACACAGCCTAGTAAGTGACATATCACTAGAATCCGGATCTCTGCTCCTACATCATGCTGCTCTCAGATTACATAGCAAAAACCTACTGACAGTTTCCCTTTAATATTAGAATTTATCACCCATCCACAGGATAGGTGTTAACTTTGTGATCGGTGGGGATTAGAGTGCTGGGATCCTGTCTGATCCCTTTAGCGGGACTCTTCATTCTCTGTATAAATGAAGAGGTGGCCGGACAAGTGGACCACATCTCCATTCAGTCTTGACATAGTTGATTGCTGCACTTGGCCTTTTCCGGCATAGAGAATGAATGGTGCTATAGTGCGCCTCTGGCCACCTCTCCATTGAGAGGGGAAAATGCAGAGTCCTGCTCCCGAAATCAGTGAGAGCTAAGGTATGACCCATCTAACCTTTAGCTAGACGATTACTTTTAAAAATGAGAACATCCTTTTATTTATTTGACTCACTTATATAGCGCCATCATATGCCGTAGTGCTGTACAGACATCATCATCACTGTCCCCATTGGGGTTCACAGTCTAACTTTCCTATCAATATGTCTTTGGAGTTTAGGAGGAAAGTGGAGAACACCCACACAAATACAGGGAGAACATACAAACTCCCCGCAGATGTTGTCATTCATGGGATTTGAACCCAGGACCCCAATGCTGCAAGGCTCAACCCCCTTGTTCACTAGGGCAGGTCCTTCAGGGGCAGGTTCTCACCATACAAATAGTAAAGTGGATGGGACTGATCAGGACCGGACCCTCTCCCGGAAAGCTCTATAGTACATGGTCTTCTTCTATCATACTTGCCAACATTATCGTTGATATTAAGTGGATGTTCAAGAACTTCCCCATGAATGGGTGAGAATGGCCACTCTTGGGTTTACATACATCTGACGCCTTTTCTGGCCATTTCGCTAACCCCTTCGCCTTGTATTTGAGATCCTTGTCTATGGATCCCACCAATATAGGCGATTCTCCATAAATCCAGATGGACTTTTAGCTGCGGCCCTTTTATTATTTGCCTTGAGATAAGTGGTTTTGATGGCATTTGATGGCCATTTCTTTCTCTAAATATATATAACATGCCGTCTTGACTGAGCCAAATGGACGGATTTCGCTAAACATAATCTCACACACGTGATTTCTCCATTGGCTTCTCGAATCTTACATATAATGACAAGTCTGGAAAGAAAAACCCCGCAGGTCATACAACTAATGATGATGATGACCCTACATTCCTGAAAATGAAGGAATTTGCTTATTCTTTTTACAGATGAGTTGCAACTTCTCAGAACCCAAATGTCTGAATGACAAAAGAAGAGAAGTCTTATCAGTCACGAGTCGCTCCCCGCCCAGGGCCAGTTGTTCAGAAATATCAGCCGGCAAAAGCACTCAAACATGTGGGGGCTTTTACAATGTCTTCTGTAGGCTCTTTCTCCGGCTCCAGCTGAGGTTAGGCCTGACAGATGATTTAGACATTTCGGGAACAGCTGACAGGATGGAGCTTACAGCTGTTGAGCTCCTCGTGAACTTCAACAGTTCCTTCTTCTGCTCGACCAGAGGAGACCTTTTGTTTCCTACTAAATAGAGGTCATTGTGAAGTTTAATGAGAGTGGTACCACTTCCAATTCCTGAGGGAAACCGAGCAATTAAAACCTAAATGTGAAACTTCACGAATAATGTCTTAATTGTTTCTCATGTTCCTTCAAACAACCCAAGTCGTTTTGTTGGCTCATTCTTAATGTCCATGGGGAATACAGTGCAGTTCTTACCACTTGATGGGTGATTCCTTGGAGATCTGTGGACCCTAAGCCATATGTAGATTTCGTTAGATATTCTTCTGGGTTTATAACGGCTTGGTATTGTGTAATATGCTGTATATAGGGTACTTTTACATAGGTGTGTGGTATAGCGGTACAATTTATCTGCACATCATAGTGGTATATACTGTATGTTACATTGCATTTTTTGTAGGGGAGCATATTTAAAGTAGAACTGTCATTTTTTAAAAGTTTTTTATATATTAGAGTTGCTGCATAGTGTTTCTGATCGGTGGTGGTTCTGAGACCACCAATCGATCCAAACATCGCTCAGTGTACCGGCTCAATAGTAAGTCACCAGTTTGTGCGCAAACTCATGTGGTGTTTTGACTTTTCGTTGGTGGTCTCAGGACCCACTGATCGGTAACACTTTTCAGCATCTATATTATATAAAAACTTTTAGAAAATTGACTTCCCACTAAATAAATGTGGATGAATGTATGATCACTTGGAGTCGTGGAATATTGGAAGCCACACTGATCCCGACAACGGTTGTCCCAAAGTCACTGGTGTGAATAGAGATCTCGCACCCCAGGGATCATGTAATGACCACCTATCCACACGAGAAGTGGAAAACCTCTCTAAGTTCTGGGTAGGTGTATGTATAAGGCGGTGAGGGGTGCCACGCTAAATCTTTGCCAACTACTGCTCGGGCCACTGTGCTTGTAGAATGCAATTTTCCTGGTTGATCTCTTGTGTTAGGACAAATATGCGGACCAGTGTCAGGATCTAGGACTGTCTTCTGTCTTGATGGTTCTTGCATCCTTGTTTGACACAAGTTGGGGACTGATGTAGTGAAAACTGGTGTCTACTTATGGTGGGCTTCTCGGTCCTCTCATAGGGCAAACTCCTTCCTATTCACCCTTTGCACCACTGGTGGACAAAGTCAGAAAAGGGCCTCTGTGCAAGAACAATTCATGGGCCCTTTGCAGCCCAAGATCTTCTAAAAATGCAAAATTGCACCTGCTTTGGAGGTATAAATGGGCCCCCTCACCTCTTGGGCCCCTGTGCGGCTGCACAAGTTGCACCAATGATATGTCCGACCTTGCTTTGCACTCCTGGTTTGGATAGTCAGGAGCAACCAGAGGTCCATGAACATCACATTTCTCTTCATCTACATTGTGACCCCCCCCAGCATGATATTTTATTGATGTCTACAACTCACCAAATCCCAATAATTCAATGTTTATGGTTGATCTTTAGTGACGGGAAAGATGTCATGACTGTCACACTAGATTTTGGATAATTCTTAGTAAAGGCTTGAGAGTGGAATCCGGAACCACCCAAAACGACATCCATTCGTGTCAAGCAGCTCTTCAGCCGGACTGCGACCACACTGACATAGTATAGTGTTGATGTTCATGTCCAATTCTGGGCTACATTACAATATTAATTGAAGCCCAATGACAAGTAATTGAAAAATGATGTCAGGCTATACCTACCCTTCTCCGACTGGTATGGAAAATCAATAATGTATTGGAAAAGTGTAGGTTCCATTAATCTATTAGCAAAAGAACATACATTTATCATTCTCCCTGGGGTGGATCGTCATAGTTCAAACAACAGAGATGAGTGAAGGCATGTATGTGCGGCCACGCTGATGTCATGATCACACCACTGGTCGTAATGCACCACCGCAATCCTCAGAGGCACAAATACATATTCCAAAACAAAATTAGCCAGGAACAACTAAAAGTGACCAATTTGCTAAATGCAGGGTCCCAGCTGTTCAATAAATACCCGCATCAACAGGACAAGCTCTTCATATGTTTAAACAGGGTAGTGCAAATGGTTCAAATTATATGTCCTGTTTATAGTGACTGAATTATTACCTGCAGAGGGCAGTATAATAGCAGTAATAATGATA